>JAQZBX010022057.1:0-31838 GCA_029593785.1 Cabassous unicinctus | reverse complement strand
CACATGGCACTTAGAGGATACCACGGCCCCCCTCTTGGGTGTTCAAAGGAGAATCTCACTTGGAACATGGAGCAGTGAGCAGGCATGAGACCAAAGAGCAGCCCTTCCTGGTGTGTGCCTGTGTTGGCAGCAGCCAGGGCCAGCAGGAGACCGGGTGGAGCAGGGGATTAGGCCTGAAGATGCAATTTTTCTTTTTTGTTCAGCCCAGTGGGGGTGACTTAGACAGCCTCATATTGCAGACCCAAAAAAGCACATGAATAATCCCGAGCGAATTCAAGAGATTTCAATACCAAAATAATAACAATACTAATGATACCTTTGATTTGCGGAGTATTTTCCTCCCAAGGAGATAAAAAGATAAACTGTTTTGGAAACACGAACGAGCAAAAGAAAATTGCTCGTGATGGAGGAGTGGGGAGGAGGGCCAAGAAAGTTCATTTTAGGGTCTCGATGTCAGGGGGGAGGACGGGCAGAGGCATCAGTTTTCGGCTGCAGTCCTTACCCTGGTAAGATGTTGAGATGACTTGGAGCTGAAGACGTTCAGGTGAAAAACCAAGGGCAGCGTTTTTAGTCAGGGTCAGTCAAGAAGCAGAGAGGGGCTAAACCCCTTCTGTGCAAGGATCCCGGCATAGGGATGTTCAAATTCAGCAGCGAAGAAGGGCTCTTGAACTGCTGCCCCTGCAGTGGTCCTGGCTTTACCAGTGGTCCTTGCAGAGGAGTGATTGGAACCCTGGGCTCCCCAGCCTCCCTGGAGCAGGGTTTGGCTGGAGCTGCTGCTCCAGGGGAGGCCCTCTCCCTCGGATTTCAGATCACATTGCAGCTGTCCCCAAGAAAGTGGGGGCAAAGCCAGCCAGCATCCTGTGCCCATGTTGTCATGGCTTCACCCTGTATTCCACCCAGACTGGGGTTTTATTTCCAGTTAGGGGAGTGAGGCAGAGAATCTGTTGTACTGGGGCATAATATCGTTCCATACGTCATTGCATGTCATTTTCTTTTCCCAGGTGCCAAACCAGAATTTACCCAGTTAGCTGTGTGCATCAAGTAGAAAGGACTCTAGGTCCTGACACATCGTGGAACACTTCTTTCACATTCACGTGGGGAATGCCATTCCTGCTCTTTGCCAAAGCTCTGTTCCTAAAGGTTTTAACCTCCCTCCTCCTCTCAGGACCCACAGTGTTGTCATAGAGTGAGGATCATGAGGCCATAGACTTTTGCTATACACGTCCCTACCCCACTTTGAGCATTAACTTTCATTAACTTTCTGCTTGGATCCCACAAAAGGAGCTAAAGAGCAAATATTATTGTTTTATTCTTTGCCTCTTCTCCCAGTGGTGAAACTGAGTATTCTGGGTGAATACTTCTAGAAGTCAGTAAATGCCAATATCGGATAAGTGTTTCCTTTATGTCGCTGCAATTTAGCATAAGCTGTTTGGAAACAAATGTCTTCCGCACGCATTCAGTGCTTCCGTGAGCACAGCCAACCCTACTGTGAGCATTTATTGAGTAAATACCAGCCTTCCTGGGCACACTTGGTAACAAGTTAAAGCCACTGAACTGGTGGCCAGCACAGGTGGCTCCTGCTTCTTACAGAGCTCGGTTGTGGCCCCGGCTGTGCCGTGGAGATGGAGAGGTGGACACTCATCCTTCCTCTTTCTGGAAATAAAGGCAAAGGAAGAGGCCAAACGTAGGTACCCACCAGGCATGCCAGGGGCCAGGGTAGGTTCTTCCTGGCAAGCCTTACCCCATGCCCTCTCCAAGCCACCTCCTACCTCTGACCCCACTACACACATACACCCCCCACTTATTGCTGAAGTGTAGTGTTGGCCAGAACTTAGTTCAAATCAGCCATTTTCCTCCAATGGGAGGGGAGCTTTCACCCTAATCCCAGCTTATTGTGCTAATAGGCAAAGGGAAATAGATTTACTTGAGGCCAATTTTTTTGGGGGGTTGGGTGGGCTGGGGAGGTTGAAATTAAACAGCAACAGTAGATGGTGGGCGTCATTTAAAAGGATGGGTGCACATCAGGCTGAATTATCTCGATGGACTACCTACCTGGCTTATATCCGCTGGACAGTTCTTTGATGGGCTGTCTGTAAGTATAGATTCTTTCCAATGTATGCCTGAAAGACCGAGTTTTGCAATCTGGAGTTCACCTGATGCTGGGAGTTGAAAATGATAAACACACATCGCTCTCCATCCCACGTGTCTCCCCCAGAGCGCCATGTCATCTGGTGTCTCTGGGTGCTAAACTGATTCCTCCTCCTTTTGGGATCAGGTAGCATCTGATGACACTACAGCTCAGCCCTGTTCACTCGGCCAGCCCTCACTGTGGGCCTACTGTGTGGCAGCGGGGCCAGGTGCTTTTTGATTCTGAGATGCCTCAGACCACCTTCCTGCCTGAGGGAGCTCTCAGTCTGGTTAGGGAGCCAAGCCTTCAGCTAAGAGTTACAATATGGTGGGCTCAGGCTCTTCTGGTTCACAGAGGAGGTGACGTCAGTGACGCGGGAGGAGAATGTTCCGGGCTCTACCTTAGGGTGTGTGCCACATCAAGAAGGCAGGACAGAAATGTAGTACGTTCGGAAGCACTGGGTGTGGGGAGCTGTGGGAGGGCGGCTGGAGACTTAGTGTGCCGATGAAGTGGGAGAGGAGCCCAGTGGAAGGGAAGGGAGGGGCAGCTTGGGAATGATTGGGAATGATATGCTAAATATTTTGAGGACCGATTGGCGGGATGACATCTATACTTTAGAAACATTGTTAGTAGCTTATGGCTCTGTAGTCCTCTCCTTCCCATGCATTCACTGACAAAGAAGGGGATCAATATTTTATTTATTCCTCTTGGTATTCCCAGTGTTTCACATGGGGCTTAAAAAATGTAGAATTGAGTGGAAATATGCTAGCTCTTTCCAGCTCCCCTTCCTTCATTGCTGGCATGTAAAAGGGAGGGGAAAGTGAGCAAGAAGATGAATAAAGGGAAGCTGACCTTAAGTTTTGGTCCTACATTCTAGAGGGGAGGTAGAGAAGGAGAGGAGGTGAACGGATGCTTACAGGTGATGTGTCAGAGAAAGAATGTGGAACGTGGAGTGTGTAGAAGCTTCTGAATTAGCACTAGACCGTTAGGTGGATGGAGTGCGTGGAGCAATGTGATTTGCCAGTTTCCGGGGCTCCTTGAAGGCTAGCCAGAGACCGAGGCAGCCTAACCCTGAGGATTCATGCTAAACCACAAGGGGAGACAAGGACAGGGCTGAGGCAAGCAAAAGATACCCAGGGACATTTTGCTGATGATTTTTCCCCGATCTCAAGAGGAAGCTAGGCTATACTGGCTTTGGGGGAAAATACGTTACAAGCAAAGCGGTTCTTTACCAGTCTCTAGCACCAACTAACCTTCACCGAAGCGTAGAGAACGTTGCCGGGTCTACCTGTGTGTCCCACACCTTGTCGGTTCTCTTCGAGAATTGGTGACGGCAGGCAGGGCGGGCTCACCATGAAGCAGAAACATCAACCATTCCACAAGAAATGTGGTGACATTTTCCTAATCTGTTGATAGTGGCATTTAGTGTCTAAGGCTGGCAGGTAGAACAGTCAACCGATGCTGAAAATGGTCTAAGGGTGCAATTCGAGCTATCAGGAATGTGAGTCGATGCCTAAGAAATGGGTTAGAACAGCTGACATCTATGTCTCACCAACGTGAAGATTCCCTGAATATTGTATGTTAGCAACCATTTATTTACTTGGGATAGTAAATTCCTAGAAGGTAGATGATGTGTTGTAGATCTCTTTGACTGGACAGTTCTTTCTGTTGTTGGTGCAAGAGTGATAGCAGCAACCGTGATGATTTTTATGATTAGCATTTGTTTAACGCAAGTTGCAAAGGACCTTTGACAAGCACTACCTCCTTCCATGCCCACAATGAGTAGCCATGAGAGGTGGGTGCCATTGTGGTCATATGCTCAGAAAGGTTGCTTCGCTTGACCAAAGTCCCTCCAAATCCACTTCACTTTTTATGCCTCTCAGATGCTGGCAGACCCAGCTGCTCCAAATCGTCAATACTAAAAAAAGTACGTGAGAAGATCCTAGCCTGTGGCATAAGTCATGTTCTAATTTGGGCGAAATTCTCAGAGTCTATGCATAGAAAGGGGTTTTAGGGGTTCCCTATGAAAATGGGGGAGCAGAGTGCTGAGCCCCAGAACCGGCCTTTTTACAGCAAGCCATCCTTGTAGCTCTATTTCTGCTGGATTCCAAACTCTTTCTGAGTCGGTTCCTTCATCCCCCTGGCATTCAGCCTTACCTTGAGAGCACGACGTTTGCCAACCACTCCTGCCCGGGGAAATGGCCAGCCAGCCTTTGGGTTATGAAAAGCAAGTGAGGACTTGTTGCTTGGGTAACTTCTTTTGTGACTGTTCTGACAACAACAACAACAACAACAAGAATAGGGACTTTTCTTCTCTTAAGTGGTTGATTTAAATATTCATGTGTTTTACCTGCCCTGTGCCTAGTACACTGGTGGGCACACGAAGGTTATAAATAAATGCTGATGTACTAGAAAGAAATGTCATGACAAGGGAAAAAAGAAGGAGGATGCACAGCGTGTAACATCTCCACGGCCGAGATGCTGAGAGGGGCCCAGGAGGACGGGACAGGGAAGACCCCAACTATTGAAGGGTGGTCTTGCCGTGTAGAAAGTTCCCATTGGGTTGCCAGGGACGCTACCATGAGAAACAGTCTCTGGCCAACCGCCCGCTACCTCCTGCCCCCCCCCCCCGTTTCAGCAAGAAGCAGTCATGCCCTATGCTCTTGAATGCATGTCAGTTCCCATTTCTGCCAGTCACCTGGAAATGTCACAGGTGACTCTGCTCGGGTGCAGCCTGACAGGCCACCTGTCACCCTGGGCGATGCTGGGAGCTATGACAGCTTCAGAGCTACACTAGGGCCTGGGTGGCTTCCCATGCAGAGGTTTATGGAGGGAAAACTTTGCGCTCTTTCCTGGGTACCCACCTGGGGTTGAAGCACAGGAAAGTCGACTCCCATCCTCCTCCACCCCACTGCCCTGAGACAGAGGCAAAGAAAGAGAAACTGCCACTTAGTCTCCAAACAGCTTTGTTTTCTGTTTTCCTAGGACCTGCTCTTTTCCAGGCCTTGCCTAAGGACACTGGGGTCTCGAGGAATTCCGTTCTGTCAATGAGCTGGCCTTGAAGCCCTTTCCTTTCCTGGGACGTTACACCTGTGCCAGGGTGACTGCGGAGGGAGGGCCTGTTCGGACCAGGCAGGAGCTTGCAGGTTTGGGGACCGTAGACCCGGGGATCGCTGTAGTTCCCAAGTCAGCCTGATGGTGGCAGCAGCAGCGCTTGCAAAGCCCAGGCGTGGGCAGAGTGGGAGATGAGTGAGTCCTTTAGTGCTAGGGAGAGAGCAGGGCGTTTGTAGTCAGGGTGCCTGGCTCCTTCTCTTTCCGGGACCTGGAGCCTGGGGAGCCTGGGCTAGGGGCCGAGGGCATGGGGGGGAGGAAGGCCTAGAAGTATGCTTGTCCTCTGGGCTTTGGGGGGTGTGGGTGATGGCTGTAGCTCCCGCAGGGAGCTGGGTCCCTTGCTCCTTGCTTCGGATGGATGTTAGTGCAGGGCATTCAAAGGAATCCCTACGAGGTAGGTGAGCACAGTCAAAACTGCTAAAGGGGCTTGAAAGAGCTACAAACAGAGAGTGAGGGAAACTTCAGCTAGCTGTGTCTATTTCCCTTCTGCAAGGCATTTCCCTGCAGTGAGAAATGTGTCAGGGCCCCCCAAGGAGGGAGGCAGGCAACGAGGACCGCCCCCCTTCTCTCCAGTGAGTCACCTCCCCGGCCCGTGCCCACTGTCCCTCTCCCTGGTGTTTGTCCCTTAAACAATGTAAGAGCCAATATTTCTGCTGCTGCTCCCCTTGCATGCTGAAAAAGGAAAACAAACAGATGCTAAAATTAGCCTTCATTATTCCCGGTCTCCTGGGCAGGCTGTTTAGGTGCTGCTCGGGTTTCACCTCTGGACAGAAACAGGCACCGTGGAGAAGAAATCACCATGCACGGCTTTCCAGGCAAGGTAGCCAGAATGTGATGGCCAGAAGCCAAGAAACAGAGGCCTGCACTCTGCAGGAGGGCAGGTGAGGGCGGCAGTGTAGCCTCTTTTATCTCCATTGGGTAGCACCTTGCCTTTTACACCTTTTTGATAATTCCAAGTGAGTTGTTTCCAAGACTCCAGGGGTCAGCCTGCCGGCATCCTAAAGAACCATAGGGGGAGAGAGGAAGCAGGCAAGGTGAGGCCATCCACCCTGGAGCAGGATGCAGCCTTGCCCTGCCCCTGTGGCCTGGATGCCTGGTGGAATCAGCCACTCATGTTACCTCAAGTCTTCAGATGGGTTGGACCTTGCGCTTGGTCTTGGTTGCCAGTGGGGTTTTACTTGCCAAACCCATCCTGATTCCCCACAAGAGCCCTTGCTTCTTTCTCCAGAACCAGATGAGCTGCCTGCTGCCCACGTGGGTCCCCACACTGCCTGTCTGCTGGGGATGGGGGGCAGTGGAGTTGGGGAGAAGTTAGGAGTGCTCTGTGAATTTTAGAAAGTTCCGCCGGCAAACGGCGGGTGATTTCTTGAGTGTTCAAGGTCAGAGGAGAAAACTTTTTGCGTGAGGTTTGCAAAACTTGATTTTAAACTGCTAGGTTTTATGCTACCTGGTCAGAAAGGAAAAGGAGGAAGAGCTGTAGAATTTGAGAATTTGCTAAAAATAACAGGACCGTGGTCTCAGGGGAACTAAGATGATGCTCAACCATTGTGGTCTGTGACCTTGGTGCTGCTATTGTGACCTTGGCCTTGCTGCCTACCTGGTGCCTTGATTTGGCTGCCTGCTCCCTTTTCTCAAATAAGACCTTCATTTAGGCATTGGGATCCTGCAATAGAGAGCTGGGTGCGGGGAGGAGAACAGAAAAGAATCAAAGCTGCAGTGGTTTCAGTGTATTGCTTCCTGTCCTGAAGCCTTGAGCTCACTGAATTGGGGCCAGCCATGGGGAGGCTTTATGGAAGCCTCTGGCCAGGTCCCTCCTCAAGCTTTCCATGCATTGGCTTATTTGATCCTATTAACAACCTAATAAAATAGGGAATTTTATACCTATCCACGATAAAAATCACTGAGGCTTAGACAGACCCATGATAACTTGGCCAGAGGCCACACCAGGTAAGTGTGACCTTGCTGCCTCTTCCCTTCCACAAGGAGTTCTGGTCACACCCGAGACTCTACAACTTGCACGGCTTGGGAGGAAGAGCTGATAAAAGGGGAAGAAAACCCCACTGCTACGGAAGCTGAGTAAGAATTTGAGATGCTTTGCTACGCGGCTGGCGGCCACTCTCTACCTCCACACCCCAGCTCCAGTTTAGCTTTACCATTTTGAAAGCCAAATGCTGACTTCTTAAGAATCCATCACCCCCTTACTTTCCTTCAGCAGATTAAAACACACAGAAATTAAACCCCATTCTTCTTAGAGGGAGGTTGCCCTGGTGTTAGCTGTACATTGTGACAAAGGAACTACTCTACATAAAAAGGCATTCCAGGACATCAAAAACTTCCTTATTGTCAAGTCTGGAATAGTAAAAATGTCAGGAGACTACATGGTTCTGAAATGATTAATAATGATCGTTAGGGAGAGATAAAATAAGGCTCTTGGAATGTGGGATCATCTGAGTGCCATTCAGCCTAAGAGCTTTGGCTCCAGCAGGTGCATCTCATCTTGTGTCAGAAATCATTTTGGAAGATGGCATCTCCTACCTGGGCCATGCTCAAAATCATAATGTTGGTTTAAGATAGACACATAAGATAAACGAGCAAAACATGAAAGTTCTTTGAAGTTTTCAAAGCTCTTTAGATCGAATCAGAGGAATAAAGGGGAAGAATGCGAGGCGGATAGATCTCCATTTGGAAGACATACAATTCCCTCTTTTTATTTCACAGTCTGAGCCCTTCGGTGGAACACACCGATCATATCAGCCGTGCATTGTCAGCTCCGCCAGGGCTGAGATCCACACAGGTGCCCCCTCCTAAGGCCTGAGCTTTGCTTTGGGTTTTCTCTTCATCAAAGTAGGGCAGAGGTGTCCACAGATAGAAATCCATGCTTTCCGGGTGAAAACAATTGAATCCTGGAGCTCATAGAACCAAGAAATACCATCCAGGAAAAAAAAAAAACAACTTACTATTCTTCTCACTTGTTCTCCTCTTAATCATAATAGAAAACCTATATTTTCCTCTCATTATCCACATATGTTTTCTAAGATTCAGACCGCTGAACTCATACCAAGGAAAATAAAAATATATATTGCTGTATTTTTTTAAGTTAAATTGCCTTAGTCTTTTCATGCTGTTGACTTTAGACATAATATGGAATCTATCACAGTTGCATCATCACAATTAAAGTGGGAAAGGAATCTTCGTTAATCTATAATGATCTGTATTTCTACCGCTAGTCAAGGACTTCATCTATGTGTATCTGAAAGGGAACTCTTTCATATACCCAAGGAGTAGGAGGTCTTTAATATGGTTCTCAGGTTGTTTGAGCTCATGGATTCCCCATCACAATGATTCCCCAAAGTGTAGCCGAATCAGCATCACCTGGGAACTTGTTAAAGATACAGGTTTTCAGGGCCCTACCCCAGACTTACTGAATCACAAATGCTGGGGCTCATCCCAGCCACAAGTGTTTTAACAAGCCACTGAGGCTCTTCCGAGAAATGCTAAAGTCTGAGAACACTGCTCTTGCACTCGTGACTCTTACTTGCCGTGCTTTGCCCCCCCCATCTCCTCCTGCATCTGAACAGTATTTATTTTAATTTGGTCTGGACGATGGGTTTGGCAGGAGTTGTAACCAGAGGATTTAAGGTGACCCCTGGGAGCTGCCTCTCCTGGTTTCCATGTCCCATACACTTACTTAGGAAGACTTGCACCGACACTGGGAATGCAACAGGAATGGCCATCAGCCCTAAGCACAGGCAGCCACACGCATGTATGACAAGGTCAACAACTTAGCACGGACACCATTGCTTCCTCTCAACCAAGAAGCAAACTTGCGAATCGTTCCTTTCGGTGTGACTTTCAGCTCTGCCCTACCTCGGTAGAGCTCAAGAAAGCAACATCATAACCTGTGCTGGCAGGGAAGAAGATAGCTGATGATGGCCATAGATTTTCTTCCCACTGCACCGTAGAATGTTTGTTTTAAAGTCAATGCTAGGGAAGCGGGTGTGGCTCAGTGGATAGAGCACCCGTTTACCATATGAGAGGCCCCGGGTTCGCTTCCCGGCGCCTCCTTGTGAGGGCGGACCGGCTCGCGCGGCGCCGTGGGCTGATGCGGCAAGACCTCACAGCAAGGGGGAGATAAGCAGACACAGAGAACACATGCAGCGAAGGGACACAGCAGCACAAGCAGCAAGGAGGGGATAAATAAATAAAATAAATAAATCTTTAAAAAAATAAATAAATAAATAAAGTCAATGCTATACGCCAGAGACGTGCTTGTCCATAAAGGATAGATTTTCTGCTTTGCACAGTGAAGAGACTCAGTATATACGTAACCACGTGCGCCGAGAACTCTTGTGTTTTTTTGACATCTTCAAGGTCAGTGCAGCCACAGGCATTGGTGCTCGCGTCACTGTGAACTGGAGCCCGATAGCTACTTACAGTCATTTGATTTTTCAATTCATATGAAAGGTGTTCTCTTCACTAGGCCTCTGGGCCCGCCCTTTCTTCAACCCAGATCACCAGTGGGAAACCAAATGCAGCAGCTGATAAATACAGAAACCCAGAGAAGAGAGAGAGACGGAGCCCGTGCCAGGTTTAAAGGCATCCTCAGCCCTGCCCGCTGTATATATATCATGTGTGTTTCCAGACGTCTGAATATCATGCTGAGAGGGGCAGGGGAACGGCGGAAAGGTGCTGTGTGTGATTATACACTCTACAGAAGAGAGGCAGGGAGGCAGACAGAGAAAGATGGAGCTAGTTAGAAAGGAAGGTGAGGCTGGTTTAGTCTCCAGGAGACCACACAAGATGATAAAACCGTAGAGTTCAAAAACTAGAGCTTTAGTTCTCCCCAATCCAGATGGGACTGGGAAGGCAAGCTCCTCATACAATGAAGCTTTTGAGGTTCCTGATCATCAGTGAAATAAAGACTTCAGTAGCTTAGCCATGAAGGTAACCAAATGTGCCAGAGTCTTGGGCAGAGGGGTCTCGGTCTTCAGGATCCTTCTATGTCCCACTGAAGGTGTCCTGACACCTTCAGGAAAATGGGCTGGTCTCTGTCTTCTCCCTCAAGTTTCACACTCACCCGTTGCTCCAGCCACACTGAGCTGCGTGTGTTCTCTGAGTGTCCCTGCTCCCTCACACCTCCTGATGTTCTCACCCATCTTTCCTGCCCAGTGGCAGGACCTCCTCGTCTCCTCCCAGCTGGCCCAGCTCACTTCCACTCTAAGGACTCAGCTCAGTTTGCCTCAAGAAAGACGTTTCCTTGGCCTCTGTCTCCCCACAGCTGATTGTGACAAGCTGTGGAAGCTCATTGTGGTGTTTGTCACAACATATTGAAGTGGCTTGTGGTCTTGTCGACCTTCCCTTTTAGAGTGTCAGCTTCTGGAAGACAAGGGCTGGGTTCTGGTGAGTTCCATCTCTGCTGTGCCTTTATTGGACCTGGCTACACAGCTGGCTCACTCCCAGTGCTAGTTTTACAGGGGAAGGGAAGAAATACCTCGGTGATGCTGGATTAACTTCTAGCATTCTGTGCCCAGCATTTCACTTAGCAGCCCGTGAAGGTGCTTCATCAGAGAATGTGCTCTATTTATCATTATCATTGCCTTTTGCAACCAGACTACCTCTGAGCACCAAGCACCCGTTGGGGAAAAGTGATAAGAATTTAATCCCTTCTTGCGTTTATATAACGTTTTAGAGTTTCCAGAACACTTTCACATTATTATGGTCATCCTCCCCAAATCAGTCTCCTTTTTTAAAAATAAGGAAAATGTTCTGCGGCCCGTCTACAGTCACGCAGATAGTAGTTCAGGAGTTCTGAATCCCAGCCTAGTGGTTCCTCCACCCCTCCAGCCCCCTCCCAGGGGAGCAAAGACTTGCCCCTGCCCCCAAGGAGTGGATTGAATTGGTGCTTGGCCCAGGAGGCCCCTGGGGGTATTTCCTTGCATCAGTACATGGAGCTTGATGGGATGATTATCTCCATTGAGGGGGAGGATAGCAACTTAGGAGGGGAGCCCAGGCAAGGTTTCTGGAAAAGTAATGGTGTCTTATTCTAAGTCACCAGGGACTTGGTGCAGAAGCTGGATGATTAAACTGCTCTTGACGGAGGAGGAGGCTCTCTCTCTTGTAAATGAGGCATAATAAAGAGAACATAATAGTTCCATTATACTTAGGATTTCACAGCACCAAGCTAGAGCTAGTGAGAATGGCCCAGTGAGAATGGCTGGAAGCTCCTCCCAGGGCCACCTTTCACTGGGCCCCATGGTTCTGAACTTCTCCCACAGTGGGTCTGCCATGAGGGTCTGTGGAGGAAGAACTTGTTGAGAGCCCAGAGCACCCACCACCACTCCTGACCCCCCAAGCAGGTGGCATGGGCCCTAACTAGAGGCCAGGTGGCCATTTGCTCTGACACAGGACCCTTTTATGGCTAAGGGAACTGTGCTTTCTCTGCTATCTACCTCACAAAGCTGTTATGCATCTCCATAGAGAAAGCGGTTTTGAGGATGCTCACAAACATTGGAAAGGGCACCATACCAAGGTGAGGTACTTGCTGTCCTTTGCTTCCCTGTTTCCAGATGTGTTGAGCTAGTGCCCAAGGTCAGGCATCCTGTCTCTTTTCAAGGCAAGATGCCATCAGGATCTCTGGGAGCTTAGGGGAAAGGTGAGGTCAGGCAGGCTTTCTCAAACAGGTTACCAGTAGAATTAAGCTCGAATGCCCTAAAAGGCACCCATTGTGTGTAATGAATCCAGTTCTTTCCTATGTATCTAGAATGCTACTAGTTATATACTATTCTTGAGAGATAATGGGAGAGAGCTCTTCCAATTGGGAAAAGAGAAAATAGTTACCTGCTTTATTTTCTGAATTCCTTGGTTCAGAAGAGAAACCCAGATGAGAAAGAAAGGGACTATCATAGTTTCTTGTTACTACTGTAACCAACTACCCTAAACCTCTTAGCTTGAGACAGCACAAATTTATCCTCTGACAGTTCTGGGAATCAGAAGTCCAAAATGGGTCTTACCTGGCCAAGGTCAAGGTATCGACTGGGCCGTTTTTTCCTGGAGGCTCCAGTGGAGAAACCGAGGCTACCTGCATTCCTCAACTCTCGGCCCCTTCCTTGCATCGCTCCAGCCTCTTGCTTCTGTGGTCATATCTCCTCCTGCACCTTCTGACCCACCTGGCTCCCTCTTATGAGGACCTGCCCAGATCATCCGAGATCATCTCCCCAATTCAAGATCCTTAACAGCATCACATCTGCAGAGTCCCTTGTGCCAGAGAAGGTAACACGTTCCCAGATTCTGGGGATGTGGCTGTGGATAGCTTTGGGCAGCTACAATTCTGTCCACCCCAGAGACCAAAGGCCAAGTGAAGATGGTGGTCCCTCCCCACAGAGCAAATATTTGTAGGTGTTCTATGTGAGTCTGTAAGTTAGGGAGAATGATCTCCCCCTTCCCCATTTATATCTATAAAAATGCTTAGTATGAAATGGTTATTAGAATATTACCGTATGACCTGGTGTAAACTATACCCATATTAATCACTGGAGCTACTATGAGATGCAACTACCATCGTGACCCATGGGAGAGAGATGTGGGGTGGGGGTATCTATTCGATTCTGTAGTTAAGCCTCACTAAGTGATTCTTAATAGCGATTTACTTTGGCTTCAGTAGCATGGAGTATGGGAACTCTCTTTTAAAATACCATATACCCTGGCCTCCTCCTGGCTTTGGGAGTATTTGAAACAAAACTGATTTTTTTTTAAAGTATAAGAGGACAAACAGCAGTGGGGGTTAGCATGAATGTGGAAGTGAATGGCGTTGCAAGCTGGAGCGTGAGTCTGCGCCTCTTACTGCATGCCTAGAGTACAGCATATGCTATTTTTGTATTAGATACCATGTTGGAGCCTTCAGGCCTTGAACTGTGATTAATGTGCCTTAAAGGCTTTACGAAGTCTCCTGCAGGTTAGAGATTTTTAAAAATTTGGAAACAGAGCCCCCCTCTCCACCCAGCTACTTACGAGAGCACCAAAACTCCTTAGAAGGTTTTGGGCGGGCTACCCATTAGGGCCCGGCTCATTTCTGTGGGGTCCTGACCTCTGATGTGCACAGCCAAGGCTGGAGTTTCTGTCCCTGTCCACGGCCAGCTCCTGAGCCTCCACATGTGGAAAAATGTGAAGTCCAAATCCCTAAGCTCCACCTTAAAAGCTCAAGGAGAGAAACCATCAGTGGACAATGATACCGTTTTTGAATGGGTTGATAAAGTCTTCAACCCTGGAAGGACCTGTGACCAGGAAAGGTTCTTTGGTTGCAGAATACTACCGGGTGGGGACACCAGGCTGTGTCCCCACCAAGCTCCGGACCTCCAGGCTTTGGGGAATTAAAGGAGGAAGAAGAGCCCTGAGAATGATTATAATCCCATTATGCAGAGCTTCCCCTATTTATTTCTTCATATGGATGAATTTGTATATATTTGCATTTTGTTCTATCTGATAATATGCATAGAATTCAAATTGAAATGACTTGAATAGATTTGAATATTAATGAGGTGTTTAAAGGCTGCTCTCCCTGGCAGAGTTCCCCAGCAAGGGAGTGCCAGCAGAAGCTGGGATCCCTCCTCCAGGCACAGCCACCGGCGGCCCAAGACACCTTGGGGAGGCTGGAGAGAGCCCATGGCCCAGACCCCGAGTCCCCTAAGTGTGTGTGACCTGAGGTCTCCTCAGACTTCCAGACCTTAAGATTAACATTTCAACCATGCCATGAGAGGCAGGATGCTTTTCCAGATTAAGAAAAAACCTAATTGTATTTCCATCATGCAATCAGGTGGTAGGGAAGAGTCACGATTTCAATGACACAGATGTATCTTTTCTTCAGGGCTCCAAGAAGCAGCAGCACAGTCTTTTGCCTGGAGCCCTAAGGTTAGGGACAGCAAGCATAGTGCCTCCTGGTTGTTCTCCCACAGAATAATGGCAATGCGTCACGGTGCTCCCAGTGGGTCTGATGGGATGTGACATCCAAAGACCGCCAGTCCTCCTCCATGGCTCTGATAGGAAGGCACATCTGTAGCCTGCCTGGGCCCCGGTCTGGTCTCTAAGAATAAAGAAGATAGAATGGCTTGTGAAAACTTAGAAGGCCCCACCGTGGTTCCATTGGCCATCTTTGCCTCCTTTTGTCTGGAGATGTGGATGACAAGATCCAGAGGAGGGCCTGTGGTACCAGACTTGAAATATTTAAGACTCACCATCACCTAAGAAATAGACCCTTTGTAGCAACTTAAATTGGATTAATAGTCATCTGTGGAATGGAGCTCTAAATGCATCATCATTCATTGATAAAGTCCTAGGGATCAAAATTCCTCAGTGATCCCTGAATCATTTTATTTTGTCCTAACTAAATCTTGGGTAGATACATGTTTAAATGCCTATCACCCCTTCTGGTGGATAAGTAGAAGAGCAAGTAACAGTGAAAACTTAACTGTGAGTCATTTTGTCTCCCGCCCCATGATGCTGTCATGTGTATACCCTGTATCACTTCTAATTCAACAATTTGAAAACTGAGCTCATTATCTAATTTCAATCAGTAGTACCAGCATGGCCTCAATACCTAGTTTGGAAACTTCCGCACCATCGCCAGCCTCTTCCTCATCTCCCACATCCAGTTAGTTCTCAACTCCTGATAACTTTCTATTTGCACCAACTTTCATATCTACAATACCCTTCCATTCCCTCTTCCATTGCCCTTCCATTATCTCATCATTTTCTCCCAAACTATCATAGCATCTTATCAAGTTCTTCCCTGTTTTCCAAAGTCACCCTTCACCATGCTCGTTCTTCACTACTTGTATCTTCCTAGGAGACAAATCAGATTTATGACCCCCCTCCTGAGCCTCTTAAACAGAGCCCAAACACTTTCATCCGCTCTGTACAGTACTCACCAGTGTGGCACCAAATGTCTTTCTAGCTTCGTCTTCCTCTCCATTACCCCTTGCCCTCCAAGCTTCAGCCAAGAAATAATACTTGATGTTCCCTGGACATACCATGCCCTCCTGTTTTTGCCTCTGCTATTCTCTAGCCTAGAATACCCCTTTCCCTCATCATTTACTGAAATAGTCTTCATATTTCAAGGCTTGGCTCACATGCCACCTCTTCCATGAAGCTATTTCCTGGCTCCAGCTCATATTTGCCCCTTTCTTTCTTTGTTCTTCTTTGACATGATGTTTCTCTTCTATCATATCATGTGTTCAATTCTGTCCACTCTGTGGTTTACATGATATCTCACCAACTCAATTGTGAGGTGCATAGGGAGAGAAACTCAGATGTTTAAACATGTTTTATATCATCCGATCATCTATGACAGTGCCCAAAAAATGCTTAATGAGTGAGCAAATGAATGAGTGGAAAAGATAGAATGTTGTTTAGAGCTTCCTCAGTTCTCAGCAGCATCCTGCTCGGCCTTCACTCCCTCCTAGCTGCCTTGAAAAAAAACGCACATTTATTAAGCACCTACTATCTACCAGGCACTTTACCATAATCTCATTTAATTCTTCCCAGAAATGTTATGATGACAATAGCCTTATTTCCATTTTGCAAGTAAGGAAACCGAGTCTCAGCAACGTTAAGAAATTTGCCTGAGGTCATACTTGCAGTGGAAAATAGTGCCAAAATTAAAACTCAAGCTTCCGATTCCACGTCTAGTATTCTTTCCACTACCCCAAAGTTCCTCTCTGAGTCGGCTAAGGAACAGCCAGACTCTCGGCTTGCCCAGACTCTGTGTCAGGCTTCAGTGCTCTGGGAGAATGAGTTTCCCGCAAATCAATCCTGGATGCAGTTATTATTTTATAGGGATGTTGTAAGTTGATAAGGTAGCTGTTATATGTTAATAGCTATTTTAATGTTGTTCTTAAGGCCTATTACTTGTGCTGGTTTGTATTTTAATGTGTGCAAAGGTGATTACAACTTTAATATGAATGTTAAACAGATTAGCTGATTTATATGTAAAATAAATAAATAAAGGAAACTCATACTCTCATTTCCATTCATTTCACTCAGCCTTTCTCTCGTCCCCCTCTGTCCGAAAGCAGCGATGGTCTGTGGAGCATTGACAATAGAACAAGTCGAGAGTGTTTTCTGGGTGATAAATAATGGCTATAGACAGGTCTTTTGTTCTGGGTGAATCTGGACTCTTATGTCCTTAATAACTGCTTGTCTGAGAGTTTGTGCTTTTAACTGCCTTTGGGCAGTTCATCTTTGAGAGTCGTATGTTCACCATTCTCCCCCTTGAAATCATGTTTCCCACCTCGGGCAACCCTTATTGTTTCTTCAGTACATGCTGGAGCCCTGTGTAAACAGGAGAGCTTGGATAGAAGGGAGAAGAAAACAAGGAGTTAGAATGCAGAGAAGTGGGGACCCAGGAGAGGTCTGCACAGAGTTTTTTCTGTGGGAGCAGACAGAGGGACGCCTGAGTCACCTCGTGGGGACAGTGCTCTGAGAAAGCTCCCTCTGGGAAGCAAAGCTTGAAGGATGGGTTGAAGTTAGCTAAGTAAAGTGGGAGTGTGGGGTGGGCATGGAGGTTAGGGAAGGAAAGGGCATTCCAGGCAGTGGGAATATCATGGGCTAAATCCAGGAAGGATGAGACAATGTTGTCCATTCAGGGAGCGCTAAGGAGCTGGGTATGGCTGGTTCCCAGGGGCACTGAGGCCACTGATTGCACCAATGTGTTTGTGCAGTGGGCACAGGAAGCTTTCCGGCCAGCGAGTGTAAATGTGATATTGGATGGGAGAGGAAGTAATCCATGTGACATCTCCAGTATGCCTTCCTTTAAGACATAGTTGATGCAAGGGATGGGGAGAGAGAACAAAAAGAGGCAGGTTGGTTAGAGGATTCCGTGCAGAAGGTGGGGGAAACCTGATTGACTGTACTTTTAAGCGAAGTGTGAAGGGGAAGACAAAGAACATGCACACCTTAGAGGGCAAGAGGCATGGCACAGAAGGAATGGTAGTGGAGGAAGAGGTACCTCGCAACCCTTCCAAGAAAATACTGGAGAAGTGGAAGAATCACATCATTTATTACCTGCACACAGTGAATTGTCATAAACTCAGGGAGCTTTAATGTCTAACACCCCAAAGTTTAATAATTATCCTTGGGACCTTGTTGTCCCAGACTTGGTAGGAGGCACCTTTGAGAGGACCACAGTCCTAGGGAAAATGGCTACCCATCCACTGGGCATCTGGAAGCATCTGGAAATCCATGCTCCAGAGGGCAGGAAGCACAGTGGGCCAGACTGGAGTGAGGATCCAAAAGAAAAAGAAACTGGGGTGATTGCACCCTGAGTATGGGGTACCCCAGATGGGGATGCTCTTTCCTAATAAAATAATGAGGTTGGTACAGAGGTAGTTACAGCCATGGTGGTGGTGGTGGGGAGACTTTAGCTCTCTGAACTTTGGCTGGAAGTCTAATCCTGCTAAAAGCAAAGTTCTTGACATATTTTTAATTGCCTTACAGGTGGCTTGATCGCTAAGAAGGTTGGGGAAAAAATCAATGAGGGATTCTGCCACTCTGGGCTCAAATCTAACTAATTTTCACTTTTTCAACAAATACGTATTGAACGCCCCATATGTGCCAGGCACTGTGCCAACAAGGCATAAACCTCTTGATGAATCAGAGGGGCACCTAGGGATTTGAAAAATGTTTGTAGAAGGAATGCAGGAATGCTTGGGCCAGAAGAGTGAGAAGGAAAGCCGGCACTCATCTCAGGAATACCGAATAAAAACAGGACACTGGACATGCTCAGATGCCAATCCTAGTCGATAAGAAATCATCACCCCTGAAGCCTGTAGGAAAGAAAGATTTTAAAAGATGGGTGATGAAAAGGAGAATGGTTCCAGAAGGGTGGGCGCTTCAAAAAATAAACCTTACTGTGATGCTACAATTCACATTATCCTGATGAAGAAGGAAAGGGGCAGCCCCTGAAGAAACCAATGTGGCCACACAGGAACTCAGGTTTATAAGGACACGTATAAAAGCTAGAGGGTGGGGCACCCAACAGAGGATGAGGACAAAAGAAGAACAGGGGCCTGTAACAGAAGTGCCATAAAGTCTCTGAATAAGCTGAAGCTTGCAGGAAAAGAATAAATGAAAAGGAAAATCATGATTTTTTAGGTTTTAAGAAAGAGGAAGGATAAAATGGATGGTATTCACTGGGAACTGTAGGATAATATTAATCAGTTACAGAGAAGTCAAACCCCTTCCCATCTCTGTTGGTCCTGTCTTTCTATCAAGGAAATGCTTTTCATATTTGGAAGGAGAAGAACAATGTTGGTTAAGAAACAATTAGAGCCTGAGATAGGTGGTGTGAGTGTAAGAGACTAAATAGGGTAGTAGTTTGGAGTCATCCTAATGGAGGAAGTGCCAGCTCTGCCAATGAATAATCTTGTGCTTGGAATAACCTCTCCATGACTCAGTTTACACTGCTGTAAAACAGAATGAGAGTACCTATGCAATAGATTTGTTGTGTATATTAAAAGACATAATGTAAGTAAGCACTTGGTATAATGCCTGGCACAGAGAAAAATTCAATAAATGTTAGCTATTATCTATCATCATCATCATCATCAGATGCTTAAATAAAAGTCTGATTACAAGGCTGAAAGAAACTAATCTCTCAGGATACTGGAACAATTTGAAGATATGTTCCTGGACTCATTCTGAATGAACAATAATAAAAAATATATAAGAAAATAGGAGAGTCTAGAAAAATATCATGGTTTTTTTGAAGTGGATGAGTAGATGGCAGTGGATTCTGGAAACAGTGGTGAAGAGGACTTCATGCAGATCTCCAGGGAAAGAAATCAGCAAGAGATTAATTTGATGGTTCATAAACACTTGGAAAATCATCCGTGGCCACTAGAAGCCACCTTGGGTTCTCTAAGAGCAAGTCATGCTGATAACTCATTTACAAAAGGAAATTTATGTTATAATTTCTTGTTCCAATCTAGCCCTCCTTTGTGATGTCATGTTATTCACAAACTTGATAAACAAATTTTCCTTTGTTGGGTGTAGTCTAGAATCTTAACTGAAGGAGTTTTATGTTATTGAAATCTCAATATGAGCTAACAGTGTGGCACGGTTACAAATACTGTATTCTTTGGCTTCCTCAATAGAAAGCACTGGACTCATCTGGAGAATGGTAACCATCCCATTGTGCTCTGCTCATGAGCCAACATCTGGAATGGGTATGCTCCACACCACATCTTAGAGAGCCTTGTACAAACTAGCACACATGCAAGGCTTGGAGAGCCAGGGTGGTGGAAAAACAAAAGTTATGTAATATGAAGAAGAGTGGAGAAACTTAGCATTGTTGAAGTAGAAAAGACACGACTCAGGGGTTCTCCAGCTTTATTGTGTATGAGACTCACCAAGGTTGCTTGCTTAAATTTCAGATTCCATTGACTTCAATCCCTAGATGAGATTCTGATTTATTAATCCCAAGAGGAGCCCAGGAAATTGCAGTTGAATACACACTCCAGATGATTCTCATTTACGTGGTCCAAGGACCATACTTTAAGAAACCCTGGCTTATACAATCCCATGTTTCATCCTCTAGTGACATACACGACCCTAAACTTCCACTTTCAACCACAATCACACCCATAATTCAGCACTGTTAATTACACTCACAGTAATGTGCCACCATCACCTCTATCCATTTCCAAACATTTACAATCAACTTAATTAAGAATTCTGTGCAATGTGTGTGTATAACATAGTGAACCTTGTTGTAGATGATGACTGTGGTTAATACCACAAATATAAGACTGTTCTTCCATGAACTAGAACAAATGTATGCAACTATTACAAGATGTTAATAATAGGGTGGTAGGTAGGAAAAATTCACCTAATGCAAACTGTAGACTATAGTTAACAGTAATATTTTAATATCTTTCATTCATCGTAACATAAGGCCACACCAATGCTAAGTGTCAGTAATAGGGAGGAAAGGGGTATGGGGTTTTTCTTTTTGGAGCAGTGAAAATGTTCTGAAATTGATTGTGGTGATGAATGCACAACTCTGTGATTATGCTGAGAGCCGTTGATTGTACACTTTGGATGGATTTTATGGTGTGTGAATATGTTCCAGTAAAACTGCTTTTTTAAAAAAGAGAAAGAAACAGTGGCTTAGAAGAGAACAAACTGTTCTCAGATATAAGAGTTAGACTCTCTTATGTGGTTTGGAGGACAGAGCTCTAATAAACAAGTCCTCAATTCTGCTGTCAATGATTGAAAGGTGAGAAAACCCTGGTGTTCTCGTTTCTGTATCCCCAGTTCCAAATATGGTGTTTGGCACACAGTAGGTGGTCAGCAAATACTTGTTTAAAGAAAGGAGAAAGAAATTTGCACCATGAAAACTTCTGGTTTAAGCAGTTAGCCTGCCATCGACAGCCACCTTTGTGGAGAGATGAGATATCAATCCTTCAGAGATGTCAGAAAAAAGATTGTTTTATTGGAAAAGAGTTTCAATTAAGGTGACCTCCAGGATGTCCCAGCTTCTTCAAACTCAGTCAAAGAAATACAATACCTTGAAAGAACTATTTGACTGTAGTACAGAGATAACAGAGTCAAAGAGGTAGACATCAAGAAGGACAGATGGTGATAAGCACCACGGGAAAGAGTGAGAAGCCAACATTTGGAAAAGCAAGACGTTATCACATCAGAAGAAGCCTTGAACAAGATGCTTCAGCTGTGGATAGGGCATCTGCGATATTTTACCTTGTACAGGACAATTCAACCCCAGACATACATGGGGCACCTCCTACGGGCAGGTAGGAAGGAGAGTCAGACTTGGTCCCTGCCCTCAAGGAACTCACAGGGTAATTGAAGACATCATAGGCCCTAGTTCTGCTCCTCAGGATCACAGAACATAAGTCTGACTCTTTCAGTGGGGAGAGAAAAGGTGAGTACTACAAAGTAAAGTCATTATCTATTGCGTAAATCACTATATCCGCAGCACCTAGAATAGGATCTGGCACCAATAAATATTTATTGAATGAGTGAGTGAGTGGATGAGTGAATGAGACTACATTTATTGACTGTCTCTTTGCCAGGCAGTATATCACATACTTTGTATATATATATATATATCATTACTCCTAATTCTTCCAAACACCATAAAACATGTTATTGCCATCATTGCAGATCTCAAAATGGAAACTCTGTTGAGTTGCTTGCCCAAGACCAGAAAGCTAGTAAATGACAGAGCTGAAGTTCCTGAACTTGAGATGACCTACCTCTTAACTTCTTGGCATTTCCACCACAACATACTAGTCTAGATCACTCGGGTTTTCAGGCCAGTGACTTGAGATTCAGAGAAGTGCAGTGACTTGCTCAGGCCACCCTGGTAGTTTGTAACAGAGCTGGGTCCAGCCCCAAAGTCTGAACAATGATTTCAATAGCAACCAGAACTCTCCGCCACATCGTAGCCGCTGACCTTGCTCCTCCCATTGACCCACCGACTTGTGTCCTTCAACCCTTGCAGGCCTTTGGCCTTCACACAGTGAAGGAGGGTGAGCCTAAGCCAGCTCTTTCTGTGCAACTGAGTGGTGGACCCTCAATGTTGGTTGGGTTGGTTTGAACTCAGTAATGTGGAGCTGGTCATCCTGCAAATGCAGAAGCCCCAAGAAGATTCCCGACCAAAAAAGTGGGTTGAGTTTTATGCCAGGAGAATTTGGCCTATTATTTAGAAGCTCATGCAGATTGGTCTGATGATTCAATTTGTCCTTTTTTTTTTCCCCCTCAAACTTAGAGTGGGCAGTGATAAAGTTGTCATTAAATTGTTCTCCACCGTCTGTATTTCAGCTCTGCCCTTAGTTATATAATTCCCGTTGACTTTGTCCAGCATCCTGCTGAATGAGAAGGAGGGTGGGATTTAAGGATAGCCACTGAATCAGAGCAGCATATTGTGCTTTCTGTTCCCTCACTTTTCACATGGATGATGGGGGAAAGTGGGGAAAAAAAAAAAGAGCTTTTATTTTCACTCCTCTGCAGTTGTTTTCAGTTTGCTGCACCATGTTACTTTTCAAGCTAGGGAAAAACAGAAAGTATAGGGAAGGAAGGAAGATGTGTGCACACGTATGGCATAACTGCACGTGTAGGTGAGTGCTGTATCCATCAGGTCCTTGATGGCAAGCAGCGGGAGCTATCTGGCCGATAGAAACAGAAAAGAATATTGGGCAGGTCACAGAATTTCCAGACGGGCTGATGAACCAGGCTCTGAAGAGGTCTGAAATAATACCCCAAACCATCGCCAGAACCATCGCTCCTGACAGCAGACACCGCTGACCCTTGCTTTGATCTCACCACAGCTGCTGGCCTTCCTAGAAGGCTGCCCAGTGGTAACCTCCTCCCAGCATCACTAATCCCCATGGCCGGTCTGGGGTGGTGTTGTGTGTGTCAGATTAGCAGTGACTAGGTCATGGACTTACACTGTGGCTGCAAGGGAGGCTGGGAAAACCAGGCTCTGGAATGTCCCACGGTCTACATATAGCAGGAAGGAATTCCTGTTTCCACGAGGACTCACAAAGCAATGAATTTCCCCCAACATGGGAAGGGTTACTGCTGCTGGGCAGCCAAAAAGAATATCAAATATCCACAGGCACACCTGAGGGGGCTGTCAGTATTCCTCTTGGGGAGAGCACGGCGTGAGAAGGAATAAGCGTGCACAATCCTTGTCTCTCTCTACCAGACCTTCTCGGCACCATCACCAGGTCTAGGCAATGCGTGCAAATTGATTATACCCTGTGATAGTGTTCAATGGAAAGGTGCTCAGGCGTCATGCCCTTGAACTCACTGCGAGTCCTCCATTTTCCAAAGGAGAGAAACCAGATGAGCCTCCCTGTTACTTCCGCAGCAGTGGGCTTAGATTCATAAATTGGAAAAGGGGCCGTGTAAAAATTCCCTAGCCTGAATCTGTCTGTCTAGACTGATTGAATTTTCAGAAATTGCTCTTACCTCATTGGGTTCAGATGCTGGTCATCTTGTCTGTACAATGCACTGAGCCCAACTCCCCCAGAACAGACATATTTGGAAAATGAATGCAAGTGAATTATTAGGGTCTTTGAAAATAAATAACCAGATTTTGCAGTCCCTTCTCTGCAAGCCTGACAGGAGGGACTGGAGGGAAGATGCAGGAGGACTGTCCAGTGCCCTTTGCTAGTTTGCATAGAGATGCTGATTGACAGAGTGTCTTCCCTCCAGGCAGGCTGAGCTCAAAGCAGAGGATCAAACTGGTGTTTTGTTGTTGTTGTTGTTTTTATTTCCATGATTCCTTTCAGAGTACTTAACTACAGTAACTCTCCCTCCTAAGATTGCTGAGTTAAGGTAATGCGTTCCTATTTTATGGGTGCAAAACTCAGTAAGATAGAGACTCAGTGATACGGCCAAGGTCAAATAGCCATATAGGAAGACAGCACCCGGAACAGAACATAAAAAGCCTGCCAACCCGGGAGAGCATTCTGAACTCTCATTTTCACACCAAGCTCCTATCCCTTGAGAATTCCCAAGCAATTTGCAGTGATTACAATCTTTTAGATAAAGATCATTATTCTCAGGTTATAGCTGAGAAAACTGGGGCACTGAGTGAGTTGTCTCTGCAAACCCCTACTCATTCAAGAATCAGAAACAGACGTTCCTGAAACCTGTGGTTTCACCGCGGAAACACTGCACCATCCATTTTATGGTCTGGATTCAGTTTTGTTTCTGGAATTTCCACCACCAGAAATGTAGATGATACATTCAACTCATAAATAGCCAAAAAAAAAAAAAAAAAAAAAGCTAAAGAATTATCTGCTTCTTGGAGGAAGAGAACAATCAAGAGTTGCTAGCTGAGGAAAGTGAAAGCTGTTTTATTGGGAGAGGAAACAGTAAATTGAAATAAAATTGAAAACAATATTTATTTGCTATTTCAAGCCCTAAAACTTCCTTGAGCTCACTGCAGTGCTTGTAAGTGAGGGAGGTAAGGGAAGCTCAAGGCCAGGTCCAAGGCCAGCCCTTCACCACCTGTGGCCCTTCTGTCTCCAGGGCGAGGGGCACCTGGTAGTGGATGGGTCTCCCCAGGTGCAGACTTGCACACGTTCCTACAGTTCCTTAGATGCCAATTATCTGAAACTCAGAAGACCTTTTTTTCCATGAAAGCAATGTTCTAAATTAGACCAGATTCCTTAGCCAAACCACAAAATTTAACTTAAGTGGTGATGTATTGCCTTGCTACATGTTTACAATTTTATATGTAACAGGAAACAATCTTGACACAATGTCAGGAAACTCACCGGCAATTTAATAATTGATTAAATAAAGATAAAATTGACACTGTCCTATAATTTGGTATTCATGAAAATCAGGTTTATTTAGATGACAATATATTGGCACAATGCACGGCTTTTCTGGACCCTCTGAGGAGTTGACAAGGCACTTTGAGGGTGGCTCTGGTGATTTTATGTTTAATTTCACTCCAAATCTGTGGTTTTCCATCTACTTGATACAGATATATCACTGAGCTTTATACTTACCTAACTGTGATAATTAGGGCACCATTTAATAAAGAGAATGGGAGAGAATAGGAAAAAAAGGAAGAAAAGAAAAGGAACAATTACTTCCTGAGAAAACTCAATTAAAAGTAAGAAAAGAAAAATAGAGCCAAAGGAAATTTGTATAAATTATGGAAAAGAGAGTGTCTCAAGTGGAGTTAACTGAGCTATGAATAGTGAAAGACCAGAAGAGGAGAGAAATTTCCAAATGCCTAACATCCCTGAAGGAAAGGCAGATAGAATAGGCTTCATCTCCTTATTCTATCTCTAGGTGGCAGTGTCGACACAGGGCAGCTTGGCTGTTCTGTGATGGGTGAATTGAGTAAAAGAAGGCTAATTTCAACCATGTGTTCTTTTGTATTGTGTTGTCTTCACTCAGAGAGCGTTTTATATTAATCATATTAACACAAAACTTTTTTTTTTTTTTTTTTGGTTTTCTCCCATTGCTTAGCCAAATACCACTTCTTCAAAATTATTTTTTATTCATGTATTTGGACTCCAGCTTTCCCAGGGAGAATCCTGGAAGGAACCCATCTCTAGCTTTGACTGACCCACAAAAAGTGAACCTGTAGGGATGTCATATACCATTGCTAAATTACTCAAATTAGCTTTGGACCATCAATGAGCTGAAAGAACATCAAGCGACTATCTCCGTTTTCCGGAACCTCTTTGACTGCTTTATTCACCTGGAGAGAATGTGCCGTGGTGCACCTTTCTTGTTCTCTAATATGAGATTGCTTGCGTTGCCCTGAGCACACCATGTTCCCGCATCACCCTACCCCCAGCTGCACATGCTGAGGGGATATTCTTTCCCCTTTCTTCACCCGGGTCACACCTTATTCTTCCAGACCCTGCTTGGGTGTCTCTTCCTCAGTAGTTTTCTTTCACCCCTCCTCTGGGTTCTCGTAGCACCCCCTGCTGACCTCCATCTTCGTATTTACCACATTGCATTTAATTGCCAATACCTTTTCCCTGGTAGACAACCCTCTCTCCCGGAAAGTTCCAAAAGATAGAAAATCTGCCTTTTCTTTCAATCCCTGTGCCCACGGGGGCATTCAGTCTTTATTGACTAAAGGAATGAAATGAACCACACCTTGATTGTGATGTTGTCTACGACTCTCTGGCAGCCAACCTGTTTTCCTTAGTGTAGAAACAGCTTAATTGGCAACCTGAGCACCCTCTTCTGTCTGAGCAGAAGTTTACTGTGAAACGAGCCTGGGTTTCTGATTGGTAGACCAGAAAGCTTCCGTTCTCATTCATCTCAGCCTGAAGTTACTCCCTTCCAAGAGCTAGTCATGGGTAAGGAAGGATTTTTCTGTATCTGAAAAGAATGCCAAAAACACATCTATGGACTGTCCAACCCATCCTCCTAATTGTAACCTGTTGGAGCTGAAGGGTCCTTGGAAATCACCCATTCGAGCTCCCACTTTGTATAGACGAGGAAACTGAGTCCCAGAGATGTAGCCTGTGTCCTAGAATCACAGAGCAAGCTTGCTGGCAGGCCTGGAACTTTCACCACCACCCCCTTTCTATCGCCAAGTCCTATTGTGTACATTTCCTGATTCATGGACTCCTGAGAGCTTTCTCCTGGGGGTAAAGTGACCAAAAAGGGGTTCACTTTTATAAATAGTCTAAATAAATAGATATAGCAGCTTACCCATCTCTGAGAAGCCTTTTCCAGGAGGTGCTTAGCACATTTAATAGGGTGCTTGTAAACAGGAACAATTTGAATAGTTTCTTGGCACACTGTTAACATTTATATGTGCCCCATTTCATCTGTAATCTGCTTTTACAAGGCACCAGTGGGCCTCTGATGGCAGCAACACCTGACCCAGACGGCGTCATCCCAAATTTTAAAGCCGAGCTGAAGATGTAGGAGAATCTAGTGCATTCGTCTCTGTACAAAATCCAAACACATGGACGAAAATTGCTCTTCTTCATCCAGATACGTTAACTTTTGCTTCGTTTTTTCTTTCCCCCACCCTTTCTTTCCTTTGCATTTTGCCATTACCATGTTCTGGTTATTGCCCACATCTGGAGCATGGCAGCTGTCCTGTAATGTGCAAGCTGCGGTATATAATTTGGAGAACTTGAATACAAATATCTGTTAATTAAAAAAAATACAGGAGCATGTTTGTCAGCTTGTAATTATGTAAAGAAGAACACCAACTCCCAAACTAATTTAAAAAGCAAAATGAAAATAACTTCACCAACAGCTTTACAAAATCCAACAACGCTACGTTTTGCTATTAACTTTCTTCTGAGTATCCCAAAGTCCTTTGCAAATGTTTCTGAAGTTTCTTTGGGGAAAGCAGCTTGGCCCAGTAGGAGAGGCAGGAACACAGGACTGGGCTGAGAGTCAGACCACCAGCATCCATTATTTGCCCCTTATTAAAAGTCGACGGCAGGGTTTCTCAGCTCCGGCAATACCGGTATCTTGGACAGACTAATTCTTCGCTGTGGGAGACTGCCATGTATATTGTAGTATGTTTAGCAGCATCCCTGTTCTCTACCCACCAGATGCCATTAACAGCCCCCATTTCCTTTGTAACAACTCAAAATGTCTCCAGATACAGCCAAACGTCCCCAAGGGGAGCAGGGCAAAATCACGCCCAGTCGAGAACCACTTTCACGTCCATTTGCTGTGTAGTATGACTTTGCCTTGTTCTAACTGTGTGACCCTGGCCAAGTCACTTGGCTCTTCTCGTGCTGCTTCCGCATCACTGAAATGGTGTAATGGCTCCAACAGTGCCATTTCAAGGGCTTGCCGTGAAGATCAAATGAGATGGGGAAGATATTCAAATGTAGTAAAAGGCACGATGAAGGGAAGCTTTATCATTGTTATTATTATTGCAAGATGGTCCCACAAGTAGACCACTGCGGTCTGGAGACCAGAGGACAGATTTTCCCTGGGAGAAGCCACTCTGTATTAGGAAGCAGCCTGTTGACCTTATACCTCGTTAGCATAATGCTCTACTGGACCTCAAGACTTGGAGAGAGATGTGCAAAAGCACTGAGAAAATTAAAATATCCAGGGGAAGGCCAATGGAGATGGAATCATTTTACATATGCAAAGCATAGAGTGAATGGCTCCCACCCCCTCGCCAGTACCCCTCTCTTCTCCTTATAACATGCCAGAGGTGTTTGAGTGACTCCAACTGCTGGTAGGTTGTTTAAATGCCAGGTCAGAGAAAGTTGCAACATCTCATCTAATGGGCTTTTAAAATAAAGAGATTGGCAGGTGTCTGTGCTGATGGGAAGGCAGGTGAATGGATGAGATAACCTCTCAAGGACCCAGGAATCTGGGTGTAGAGTCAGGCATTCTAGAATCAAGTCATTCCTTTTCTTTTTCTTAATCCATAGATTTCTATGGAGAGCATTCTTGTTTATTTTTTTCATTTAAAAATTTTAATGTTCATACATGAACATTCATAAACAAAAAAAGTTGTGAACTTACAAAACAAACATGCATAACATCATACAGGGCTCCCATACATCATCCCAGCATCAACACCTTGCATTGTTGTGAAGCATTTGTTACAAACTATGAAAAAGCATTGTCAAAACATTACTACTAGCTATAGGCCATATCTTTTTGGTGTATTTTCCCCCAACCCACCCGATTATTAACACCCTGTATTAATTAATATTTTATATTTGTTATAGTTCATGATAGAACATTTTCATATTTGTTCTGATAACCACAGTCCATCTTCCACCACAGGAGTCTCTGTGTTATACAGTCCCATTCTTTTACAATCCATTCAAAGTGTACACTCAGTGGCTCTAACATTCATCTCAGAGTTGCGCTGGCATCGCCTCAATCAATTTTAGAACATTTTCATTACTCCGAAAGGAAAAATCCCATACCCCCATTACACCCTCCTATTGTCCCTTAGAATTGATACAATATCTTCTTTGCCATTGCTGCAAAAACATTACAATATATGGACAACATTCTTAGCAGCAGCTGCCACTTACAGAAGGCAGCTCTGAGCCAGGACTTTAGGTTTTCATATCATTTAATCTTCTCGACAGTTCTGAAAAGTGGCATTATTCCCGTTTTACAAATACGGAAACTGAGGCATAGGCTGTCTAAGTGCCTTACGATGGATCAGCTGGGTGGTTCATCAATATCTCATCTAAGGTAATCGGCAGAAAGTCAGTACTGTCTCTAGACTCCAAGCACATGGGGTGGGGGGAGCGAGTTCCTGGGTTCAAGGAGAAGCCCATCCGCACGGTGAGCCTAGAGAAGAGCCATTCAGCTGCCACTGGGGCAGGCAGAGAACGAGCATGTCCAGTAACACCACCGGGGTCTCCTCTGGTGAGCACCCCATGGCCCAGAGATACGTGAGGGCTTAGGAAGATGTCAAGATGTGAATAAATAAATAAATAAATAAATAAAGACAGGAGGGAGACGCTGACAGCTTGACTGGAGCACACACAATCAATACGCCCAAGATAACAATTTCTGCAGAACGGCACCTTGCTTATTCACATCCCCAGGAGACGCGTGCTGCTCTGACAATCGGCAGAAATTCTGACTCAATACAGATCTTTTCATCTCCAGCCTGCTTTTGCAGACTTTTTCATTTTATATGATTAAATATTAAACCCTGTAAACACTTTCATTTGCCTGTACTATATTGTCAGTCAGATTACCCTTTTGCAACAGTATCAAATCGTATTGGTATCACTTCTCCGGGCAACAACTGCAATTCCAATATTCTTATTGCAGGATAAAACTAAGCTTGCTGCGAGCCAGGACTCCTAAATTCTTTTTTTCTGACACTGACATCAACTAACCATTTACGTCTATCTACTCAAGCCAAATTGTTTCTTATCCAATCAGATGGAGTAGGAATGCTATTAAGGCCCACTACTTCCCACCAACAGATTTAAAGTAGATTTAAGGAACTTTAAAAATTCAACATTCTACATGTTGTGTCCAGTCAAGCTAAGTACCTACCTGTCTGTGGTACATGAAGCATAACATCAAGGCTACCGTCTTGCGACCCAGCGCACTTCCCATTCTGTTGGGACAGCTTCTCTGTCTGTCATTTGCTGTAGGCTCTGCAACTGCTCATTATTTCTTAGTTAAATATCTGAAGGAAAAAGATAATGAGGCCACCATGATACATGGGAAAATAATGTTTTCCAAAGTCAAAAGGAAATAAGATTGTTGGATGGGCTAATGTTTTGGATTATCCATGCCCCTGTCCTCTCTATTAGCAAAGATAATCAAAACTTCATTAATAAGGTAGTAAATGGAAACTATGCAACCTACACAAACTATGGATTATAGTTAATGGTAATATTTTAATGTTCTTTCATCACTTGTAACAAAGGTACCTCATGAATGCTAAGTGGTGATAATGTGGGTTCTTTTTGGAGCAATAAAATGTTCTAAAATTGATTGGGGTAATGAATACCCAGCTCCATAATTATACTGAGAGCCATTGATTGTACCCTTGGGATGGATTGTATGGTGTGTGAAAAAAAATCCGTAGTATTTAAAATACAGAAGAAAGGACAATAATTAATATTGTGTATTAATAGTCAATTATTGAATGTTAGTGTTTTGTGGTGTTTTTTAAGAGCGGCATCCAAGGACCCGATTGTGAAAGCCAAGGAATTCCTGAAAATTGTAATCTGATGATAGCTACCATGCACATTAAAGAATGGACCATGACTGTCATTTCCCAGAGACCACTAGTGTACTCTTCCTTTCTTAAAAGTTGAGTTCAGATGTTTGAAAGACAGAGCTTATGATGTGTAGACACCCAAAGTCATCCCTGTAAATGAACTGTACGGTTGGCCGGCGTGTGGAGATTGGTCCATGGTGGGAATTACGTTATTAAATCTAGTGGTGTTATAATGATGACTGGCACTTTCCTTAAGGCATTGGCCCGTAGACCTTGGCTAGTTCCCCCATACCCCTCATCCAGCCCTCATCCCAATTTTTTGTGCTCTTCCCATTTTTTTTGTGCTGCTTTTTCTGTGGCCTGGGCAAAATTACTTAACCTTTTCTGGGCTCGAATGACCCATCTGTTAGATTTGGGAGACTACCACCATATGCATCTGGCAGGGGATAGCGTACTTTAATGAATGTTTGGAAAGTACTTTGAACATGTAGTGCTTAGTATTAATATTGCTTTCCAATGCCCTAGACAAAATCCAATGAAATGATATCTTAATCTGCCTCACAGCTAATTCACATTGGAACTGAGTCTATTGTATACAAATTTCAGTTGGGGGTCTCTAGAAAGATTCATTTTTGCCTTTGGGCAAATATTGACCTTCTGAGCCTCTGTCAATATTTACCTCTTGGGTCAATACATCTCAGTGTTGACCTTGATAAAAGTCAACATCTCCTCAGAACCTCAGGGTCTTCTTCATCTGTGCTGCCTTAGTTCTAAGTCTGTCATTTGATTCTGTTCTAATAAATCCTTATTTGCAGGGGCTTCTAACACAACTGTTGACGTGCCCTCAGGGGTGACGTTGCTGGGTGGATCCCTGGGTAGTTGTACAGAATTGCTGAGGTGAGACTGTCATCCTGCTTCTAAGAGAATTCCTGAGCTTATGTTCCTACTTTCCTTCTTAGGGAGAGTGACTCTCTAGAAGAATCTACCCAACACAGAATAAAGTGCAGATTAAGCAACCTCCAAGTAGAATCTAACAAGCCAGACAATACATTCACTAACTACTTTGAAGTTTTCTGCTTGGGGTGGAGAGGCAGTACTGCATACAAGCTGGCCAACCTTGTGTTTGTAGACGTTGGGCATCAATCTGGTCCTGCTGACTATAATCAATTATGTGCATGGCCGAAGAGACCATGGAGCTTTCATCCCAAACCATGAACATGCCTGGACGAGTCTCTTAGCTGTGCTGGGATCTGTTGTTTTGTATGTACAGATTAAATCATTCAGTAGTTATCTGTTCATTCAGTATTTATTGAGAAAACACTGTGGCAGGCCCTTTGCCCAGATGAAGTTCTTGCTGTCTTTCAGAATCCACAGTTGCCCCTCAGTTGCAAG
>JAQZBX010022056.1:0-31845 GCA_029593785.1 Cabassous unicinctus | reverse complement strand
TCTTCAATAAGAATGAATTATGATAATAGCTGGAATGTAAGCTGTTCACCCTCACATTTCCAGAATTCAGAATAGCTTGGAATATAATCTAAAAAATATATTTAACATATGTTAGTTGTCCTTGATGTTTGTAGAATAAGTGAATGAAACCAATTATAAACAAAGGCCCATTTATATATCACGGAGTGTTAAGCACTCAAACTCTATTATTATGGAGAGCTAAAATTCCCAGGATGGTCTTATTCCTACAGATTCTTCCTTAAGCACTCAAAACACACTTTTGCTTCTTACAAGAATCCAAGTGAGGAAAATAATGTTTGGGGATATTTTCTTTGTAATGACATTAAATTGGGGTTTGAATGGTTAGGAGTGGTATTGTTTCTGAAAACTAGTGGAGCCTGAAATGAGCCACTATAATTAATAAAACAGATCACTAATGTGTAACATCAGGATATTTATCTATTCTTACATTTTGATAGTGATGCTCAGCAATTGATTCACTTGCAGTTTACTTTTCTGAGATAGCTAAAAAACAGAAAGAATTTATGCTGTTAATTCCCTCTTACCTCATCCCTGCCGGTGGTAGTAATCAAATCAGAATAATTTGCGGCAAAGTAAAATAAAATATGAGGCAGAATCTCATATTTTGAAAGCATATGATAAAATATTTTGGCATAGGGTAGGATAATTATGTCAGTAACTAGAATGTAAGGCCAATATATTAGTTCATTGCTCCATTAAATTATACAGGAAGAGCTTACCTTCAAAGGCATGTAAAAATGAGTAACATCACAGGTATTTGCATTTTTGTTGACATTGAGAGTCACTATGATACATGGAAACAGTATTGGATGGAGTGTCAAAAAACTTCCCTTGTTTCCTTCCCTGTTTTTTGCTAATTAGCTAGCTGACCTTAGGTTTATATTTTAACCATTTCTGGGTCTCAGGTTTCTTTTCTATCAAATAATGTATTGGAATTGGTTTAAACATTTTCTTGCAACTCTCTCTGACTCTTTTCATGTTTATGCTCTCTGATTTTAAGGTATGCGTATCATAATAACTTAGCAAAGATATAAATTCCTAATTCTAGTAGTATATATTTTAGTAATGAGTGTAATCTGTTTTATTGGATGAGAAACTGAAAAAAGACAAATGGTAATTGTCTTTAAGTCATATTGAAGGTAACAATTATGCCTATATTACTTCTCTCTTTAACGTTACGCATAATCTACATTGTTTTCTAAATGATTTGAATTAAAATAAAGATAAATGTCACTCAAATATTTCAGCAATGAAAAAAAATCTCTTCATGTTTTGTCTTTCTCCATAGGCAATACAGACTGGCTCTATGTCAGGCACTGCCAAATTTCACATATGTGGCACAATTTATTCTACTGGGGTTGACCAGTCACCAGGAGGTTCTCTTTTTTGTGGTCTTGCTAGTAGTTTACCTGGTCACTCTGTTAGGAACATAGGGATGATCACTTTGCTCAGCATCCGTCCCCAGCTTCAGAGTCCAAAGTACTTTTTCTTGAGTCATTTGTCTTTTTTAGATGTGAGGCTCTCATCCAATGTGACCCCCAAATGCTGGAAAACTTATTATCAAAGACAAAAATCTTTTCCTATGTGGGGTGTTTGGTGCAATGTTATTTTTTTATTGCCCTAGTCCATGTGGAAGTCTACATCTTGGCAGTGATGGCCTTTGATCGCTATATGGCCATCTGCAACCCTTTGCTTTATAGCAGCAAAATATCTAGGACTGTCTGTGTTCGATTCATCTCAGTGCCTTATGTCTATGGATTCTCTGTTATTCTAATATGCACATTGTGTACATATGGCTTGTACTTCTGTGTGGATTTTGAAATCAACCACTTCTATTGTGCAAATCCTCCTCTCATCAAGATTGCCTGTGGGGGAGTCCACATCAAAGAATACACGATGATTGTCATTGCTGGCACTAACCTCACATATTCCCTTTCGGTGGTCCTAATCTCCTACACCCTCATTGTAGTAGCTGTGCTGCCTATGTGCTCTGCTGATGGGAGGAAGAAGACCTTCTCCACCTGTGGTCCCACTTGACAGCTTTCACCATGTTTTACGGGACCCTCATATTCATGTATCTTGGCAGCCCACTGAGGAGTCTGTGGAACAGGGGAAAAAGATTCTGTGTTTTATACCACGGTGATTCCCATGCTGAATCCCATGATCTACAGTCTAAGGAACAAAGATGTGAAAGAGGCAGTCAACAAAGCAATCAAGACAAACTTGGGGCAGTGAAACTGCAATATATATTATTGTGGTATATTGCTAAATATTATTAATGGCAACTCTTGCTTACACTAATAGGTTCAGTCTAACACCATGATGCCTCACACCAAGAATGGACTTTAATGACTCAGCAAGCTTTATTCTACATACGCAATGATTTTATTACACTAAACATTGTTTTAATAGTTTTAATAAAACTAGTGCCTTAATACAATCCTAACACTTGTCCTCAGTATGCAATGATAGTTAGCAAATAATGTTTGTGTTGTAATTATATGCTTTTCCCATCCTTTGACCTTGTGCATCATTTGATTTCTGTGTCTAATAGATTATACTTATATTTAATTATCACACTGATCCCAGCAGTGCAATGATATTGGTGTGGGGCAGGAAAAATAACTTATTTATGCTAACATAATATAGTTATGTTTAAATGCAGATCTGAGCTGTAAAGAAATGGACTTTGTGGACCAGCCTTGTCCTGTGTACTCCCCATCCCTTGGTTTTTTTTTGGGATAGTTTAGAATAAGGGATCTAGGTCAGAATGCCTGGGTTGAGCCTTTGTTTTAACCACTTCTTAACTATTTATCCACGGACTTTTTAGTTAAGTACTCTGTTGCTATATTTTGTTATCTGTCAAATGGAGATGAGATTATTATCCTCCTTAGAAGGTTTTTATGAGGAATAAATGTAAATAAAATACTGCTTGTCACATAGCTGGCTCACAGGAAATTCTGGACATCATTTTTATTATTCATGTATCCATTTTTCCTCCCTACCCAAGTATATATGTCATATTTAGAGTAACTCTACTTCATCCACTCTATTGATAATCACATATGTTTTGTCGAGTGAATTATGCTGAGGGCTATCTTTCATTCTTGCCAATTTTATCCCTTTTACTTAATGCCATGAACTCCATTTCTATGAAAGGGTAATCAGGTAACAAATATGTGAAGTAATGCTGAATTAAAGTAAAGATGGTCAGGTTTGCCATATTTTGCAGAGCCTCACAGCATAACTCTACTGATTATTAGTGCCTGTGCTTTACTTTTTGTTTGAGATCTCCTAAAGCTGTGTTCAAGTTCAAATCTGATTATTTCTAACACAGTCGTCCAAGTAGAGAGTGAATAAACTTACAGATTCCTTAAAGGTGATATTTGAAATCTGTGTTATTTCATGATACTGATTTTTTTTTCTGGACATTTCTTTTACAATCATTATGGAAAGGAAACCAATATTTTGATATTTTTCATCTCTGATAATTACCACCTAGAGCTTTCACATTTTATGAAAGACCTTCACAACAATGCTGTTATGGTTTCTTGTCATAGACATAAATTTTTTAAAGATAATTCTGCCAGTAAGTGGTTAATTCAGGATGAAATCCATGTAAATCTTACTGCAATGTCTGATATGCTCCCTACATTATTCAACAAACTGTAACTGAAGGATGGAATCAGCTTTGATTCCTGAACTTTGTGAGTACCACTTATGTAGAATTTAATACTGTCAAAGCAACTATGACTCTTTTGTTCACTAGATTAATAGTCATGCTTAAGTCTGACCCTTGGGCTTTTTGGTGAGATGAGAGCAAAAATGACACAAAGAATTTAATAAATACAATCAGATCAGGGGATGAAAGTGTTTATATGTAACCCTGAAACACACTATCAGCATGTCTTCATTTTGTCTATTATCAACATGTCTTCATTTCCTGGGCCACTAGTACCTTTCAAACACCTGTTACATTACATAGCTTATAGTAGAACAGTCATATCATTCAGGAAATTGATTAAATAAGAATCCATTCATCCTTCTACTTTTCTTATAAAATAGTTTTTTCACCTTAAAACCATAGGCACCACTCTACGTCTCTTACTAAAAACAATCATAATTGGAAAAGAGATGTTTTAAAATAAAATTAGAGTGATAGGCTATGAAACTCAATAAAAGAGATTATAACCACATCTTGCAAGGAGCAAGTAATTGGACCTGGGAAACTATAGGAAGAAAGATAGCCACCCTTTTTCTCTCTCTTGTGTCCTCATGGGTTTCTCTGGCCTGAGTTTCTTTATTTTTCTTTCTCTATTGACCAGGTTTCTGTTTCCCAGTGCATGGGGAAGTCTACAATGGAAGCCTCAGCTCCAGATTTCACTTAACCTAAGATTAATCAATTCCTAGGAAGTCCTGCTACATTCTATAATAGAGTGGAAAGAATCCTTAGAGTACAGGAGCAGTGCCTAACAAAGGAGCACAGACCAATATGCCACGTACTTGATACTGATGCTTGTATTTATGAACCTTATTCTTGTGAAATTGAAACTTAGCCTAGCAATATATATTGCCTAAGTGTTAACTCCTGAAAGCCTCCTTGTTGCTCAAATGTGGAGTCTATATAAGCCAAACTCAGCATATAAACTCACTACCTTCCACATTGCATGTGACCTGACTCCCAGGTATGAACCTCCTTGGCATCAAGGGATTATTACCCAGCACGATCTAGCAACACATTTGGAAAGAGACCTAGACCAAAAGGGGGCAATATTAAATACAAATAAGTTTTTATGACTAATGAGTAAGGAGGACATTCCATAGGTTAGGCTTATTCACATCTTAGGTGCATCTCATTGACTACCACTGTTAATATTGTCTCAAGAATCTAGACACTATAGACCGGGCAGACATCTCTAGGAAATTGGCACACTGTCGGTGGACCTTACCTTGGAATATATGATAACCTATCTCCCCAGTGTATCAGAGTTAAACTCATTTATAATTTTCCTACACATGGTTCTTCTGCCCCTTTTATTTGAACCCATAATTAGCACTGTACCCATTAAATATATGTCCCAGACACTTAATCTTCACTCATATACCAGTTGAGCAATGAATCACAGCAGAGTTGCAACCAAAACTTTTCTCCAGTTCATCGGATTCACCCAGAAAAACTGACAAAAGGACGATGATGGGCCAAAACAAAGAGAATCTACAAAGCAAACAAGACATTTCCATCCATCTGCCCATGGTATCTAGGCCCACTCTCAATAAGAAGCAGAATGGGCATCACTATACCAAAATCCTCATGATTGAGGAATGAGCAAATATAAGATGTGAATGCAATTATGGACTAAAGTAGACATATTGTTATTCTAGTAATGGAAAAACTTGTAACACTGATATAAAGAAAGTGGTCACCAGAAGTTCTGAGGGGAGGTAGAGGGAAAAATAGGTGTAACATGGAACATTTTCAGGACATTGGGTTTGTTCTGCATGACATTGCAATGAAAGATACAAGCCATTATATACTTTTTCAAAACCTATTAAATTGTGCAGTGCTAAGTGTAAACTATAATGATTAAACCAAAGTGTGATGCTTTATAAAATTTCATATGCAGTAAAAATGAATAATTTTGTATAAATAAGCCATAAGAGATTACTTCTGCTTAAGTTTCAGTTACCTTGAAATCTTTCACATATTTTTATGTATTTTATTAAAATTGGACTCAAAGAGTATGTGGAAATTTACGGGATATGAATACCAGTTTTTTCACCAGCAGCATATTAGGATTTTAGATACTATTTAAGATTTTTCACAAAGCATGCTTTTATTTTATTTATTTATTTATTTTTGTTTCATTAATGAGGTACGTTTATTGCAACTGATGAGCACATTTTGGAGCACTGTCACTAAGCATGGATTCAAGTTTACATTGCTGTTTACATTCTCTCCCACCCAATTCTGTAGGTTATGGCAAGATTTATAAAGGCCTATATCTGTCATTGTAATGTCATTCAGGACAAATCCCAAGTCCCAAAAATGACCCCATATTACACCTGTTTTTCCCTTTCCCTGTCCTCAGAACCTCCAGTGGCCACTGCCACCACATCAATGATGTAATTTCTTCCATTGTGAGAATCACAATAAGTCTGTAGTAGAATACCAGTAAGTCTACTTTAGTCCATAGTTTATTCCCCAGCTCTGAGGATTCTGGGATGGTGATGTCCACTCCACCTCTAAATGAGAGGGGGCTGTGATCTCATAGGGATGATGGACAGGACTCTCTTGCTTGCAGTTGTAGACTCTCTCGGTTCCTTGGTATGGTAGTTGTCCATCAACACCCCTATGAATCTCAATGGATTTGCAACACCTACTCTCTAGTTCATTGGTCTCACCCAGGACAAAGCATGCCTTTTAATATATGATTTGTTTTTTAATTAGCAAAATAAGAATGCTATGATAAGTTCCCTGATATTTTGTTTAGAATGATCCAGTATTTTAGACTATCCAGCATCCAACTACTTTTTACTGTTACCTCATAGTGGTCTTCACCATCATTTCTAATGCAAATTTCCTTCCAATTGCTTCCCTGTTTCCATCCTTCCCCCCTACGGTCAATTTTGAACATGGTACCCATAATAATCCTTTTACAAAGTAATTTAAGTGGTCTCAGTCCTCAAAGCAGAATCCTGATACTGTGCTCATTTCATCCAAAGTCAAATCCAAAGTCCTTACAATGAACCATAATGCCTAACTTGAACTGGCCTCTATTAGTTTTCTCACCTCATCCACCTTATTCCACCATCCCCCTTGAACCTTCTAAATATACTGGCCCCATACACACCAGGGTCATGCCAGCCTTAGGCATTTGTACTTGAGTCTTCTATCTGGAATATTCCTCAGATATATCTATGGTATGCTCCTCAGCCCCTGATAATGATTAAGTCTAGAATGCTGGAGCCAGATTGTCAGTTCTATATTCTAGGTCTGCCCTTACATGCTATGAGAACTTGATTGAGACACATAGCTCTGTGTTTTGTTTTCATTGTTTTTAAAACAAGAATAATAATATTAAATGCCTCCAATGCCACTTTGAAAATTAAATGAGGAAAAGTGTATAAAGATCTAGAATACTAACAGTTCTATATAAGCAAGTATTACTACTATTGCTATCATACTTTGCTGATTTACTTGTTTTCTCCATATCATTTACCACTATATAGTTTGTTTGTTTTTTACTGAATTAGCTTGTTTGTTGTCTTTCTGTGATTTATTGTGTGGGAAGGGTTTTTTTTTAATCTCTCTTTTTGCTTATTTTTCCACTTTATCTGTAGTGCCTAAGACAGATTACGGACTCAATAAATAATAGTTGAATGGTATATAAATATCTCATAAAATTTTTGGCAATTTGACTCTTGGCAGTGTTGCAGGAATCCCCATTATTTTCTGTACTAACACTGTTAGTTATACATGTATGTGTATATATATATGTGGGTGTGTGTGTGTGTGTGTGTATAATTATATATCATGTATCTAACATACTATAGATACTTATCATATTATATATACTTTTTCATTTTGCCCAGCTGATTATTTAAAAACATGCTGCTTCCTATTTTATGTGTATTCTTTGCTTATTAGTAAAATTGATATTTTTATGTTTACAATTTGTTCATATTTCTTCTGATTATAATTGTTTATGACCTTTGATAACTTTTCATTTGTGTGTTTCAGTTTTTTGCATGTTTTTTTAACTAACAAGGCTACTTTGTTATATAACTGAATATCAGAGCCTCATTTAATGAATAATTTATCCGTTTCCCATTTATTCAAAATAATGCACCTTTACTATACTCAAAACACTATGTTATGTGCTTGGGACACAACAGTGAGCAAATGGAGATAGGGTTACTGCTCTTATGACATACATTCTGGTGAGGGAGGCAAAAACTAATGTATGGTGAAATAAATAGATTTTCCCAAACTATGACCAATTATGAAACAAAGAAAATTGTGAGGTGTGCACCTGGTATAAAATGGAATTCAATGTCATTCTGTGATATATGAAGATGAGTAGAAGTTAACAAGGCCATAATGAAATCCCTTGAAATATTCTTACTAACCGTGATTTGTTTTTCTGATTTCTATTATGTATTATTATTAGAGAATTTTTCCACTGTTAAGATTATTATATAATGAATATACCTTAATACCTGGTAATGTATTTCCTCACCTAAAATTCTTTTGTTTCACAATTATAGTAAGGATCATCTATTATTTTTCCATAAAATATAATATATATTTATATATTATTATATATTACTATATACAGGTGTTTTAATATAGTTGTATAAAATATCTATAAATTATAATATATAATTATATAAACATTTATTAATCTAAATTTAGAATCTATATCATTTTCCAAAAAATGTAATTTGATTATAATTGCATCATATTTATAAATTAACTTCAGTGTAGAATTAATGTCTTTATGATATTAGGTATAATTAAATATAAAATATGCCATGCTTTTCCATCATTTATTAATTTTTAGGTGTCCCTTAATAAATTTTTCCAAGTGCCTTTAAATCTGTCCAATATTTATGTCCATTCTCAGCTTTTTTTTTTTTTCTTGTTCTGGCCAACAGTATTCTTGAGACTGACAGTGATACATTGCTAAGTGATCATTTTTTGCATCTGTATTTTTAACAGGTTATATTAATATAATTTTATTAATTTTAATATTTTTTGGTTGGCTTTTTAAAAATTTTCTGAGTAAACCATCATATTATCCAGAAATAACAGGAAAGTGGTCTTCTCCTTATTAATACTTAAGTCTACTATTTATTTTTCTAACCATTATTGCATTTGGCTTCTCTCTACTCTCCATTTCTCCTTTTGTCTTTATCCTCACCCTCACAAAAATCCTTAATCTAGAGATTTACACATTTAATAATAATGGTGATTACAGGAATCTTCATCCTCTCTGATATGAATTGAGATGTGGCTAACCATTCTCCATTAAATGTGGTAGTGACTACTGAGTTATGGCAGATAATTTTAATTATGTTAATGTTTTACTTTTTGCTTCTTTCCTGGAGCTTTAACATTAGATGTAGATTTTTATAATATGCATATTTAATTTATTGAGAGAACAATGTGTTTTTCCTTTTCACCTTAATTTAATAAATTAGAGCAACAAATTAAACCAATACAATTAAACTCTTTATTAGACTACTCTTTACATTAAAAAATATCAATCAAATAGAATACCCTCTTGGCAATAAATTTAAATATTATTTTTCAGTTTTGTATTAATTTCTGATTCTCTCCTAATAATTATCCTTTTTTCTCATAATAAATGAGCATTGTTGAAAATAAAAAACATATTTGCTAGACTGAACAACTGTTTTGTTATTGCAAATAAAACCCCAACATATGTATACAACCTATATATACATGTTTGCAGACACTTTACTAAGTGCTTTTCATGCATTATAACATTTGAAATTTAATCAAACACTAATTGTACATTTTAATATTTTTAATCTACAGTTTTTTGCTGGTGTTGTTCTCTATTTACACTTAAAAACAAAGCTCAGTAGAAGGAAGAAGCGGTACCTAATGCCATCTAAGTTGTGTAGATTAAGAGACAGGATACAGGGCAATTTCCCCTCACATGTATATTATTATTATGTATTGTCATCATCATCATATAATATTGTGTTAGTTATTATACAGACTTCTATTTGCCTATTTTTACCTTTTATTTCTAACTCCAGAATCACTTTGCCTGAGACTTTTTTTAACCAAAATTTTGCGTACTTAATTCCTAATTTCAGTCTTTCATGTTACGTTTAACTACAAAAGCATCTATGTCTATATGTGAATAAGCCTCGGCATATGGTCTCATTTGTATTCCCTAAGTTTTCATATAAACATACAGATATACACACAGACACATGCACACACACGCAATTGTTTCTCTGATATATTTAACTGCAAATTTGATTTCCGAGTTAAAGCTACTTTATTTTATTATTTTTTCCTGGAGTAACTTCTTTTGGTATCTTTTTATATAATCTTTACATGGTCCCCAGATTTTGCAGCCTGTTTTATTTCTAGAAAATGGTTATGTCATAAGCATAAGCTTTTGTCATAGTTTAGTTCAAAATTCATACACCCAAGGTATGCAGAAACCATAGAAAGTTCTTCCAATCTCAGGTCTTGAAGCTATAGAATTAGGGTAATACTTTGCCCAATTATTGCAACTCACAGACTGTCACCCCCATCCAAACTTTGCAGGCATGGCATATCCTGTTTTGTACTGCTAGTTTTATACCTCACATTTAATATTTGTATGCTATATCCACATAAGTAGGCTTTTGCTTACTCAACTCTTCTGGATATCTTTGTTCAGGGAAGATTAAATATCATTTAGCCTCCATTATTACATGACTTTCTAGCCATTGAATATGTGAAAGAAGTATTCAATTTTCAAAACAGCAGTGGTTTGCTGCTGACTTTGAAGGATTTTAATCAGTGATTATATTCCCCAATTATTTGGTACAGATTCATATGCCATGTTTCACCACAAAGTTTAGGAGTTCTCAGTTGTCTATTGCCCTTCTAGAAATAGACTTTATTTATAGTCAGGCAGCAAAAGTACAGACTATTTGGGAATTTTTTTTTTAAATGTCATTTTCTGGAACTAATTTTCTATATTGTTTTTAATTAAATGGTTACTGATCACTAATTAAATAGAAACTGAAGCCAGAGTTTGCTTATCTGCGAATGATGAAACTGTCTCTCTGGGTCTTATTTCAAAAGTCTTCACAGCAAAGAGAATTCCCTATGGTAATTGCTATAAAGTGGGTCGACTTCCTAGCTAATCAGTTTCCAGGGGCCTTATTAAAATGACTGTTTTCTGAGCTTTTTCATGGGGTCATAGTAACTGAAACCAATTGCAAGAATCACAAAGTTTAAATTTTCATTAAAATTAATGAATATGCAGTTTGAAATACAATGAGGTAATTATCTGTTTCCTCAGGGATGGTGATTTCTTCTACCAAGAACACCTGACTTTGGGAGACATGTAGAAATGAAGACTTTGAGCCAGATCCACTATCTTTCCATGAAACCTTGGGAAGGTCATAAGCTCTGAGTTTCATTTAAGAAATGGGATTACTACATTCAGCAGAGGACTATTTTGAGGAATAAATTTATAAGGGACACTAAATAACTTTGCCAACTGCAAATTAATGATATTATGTGGACAGAATGATAATGCTGACCATAATCATAGAAGTGGCCATAATCATAGAAGTGGCTAACATTTACTGGGTGGTTATTATGCCTTGGGCAAGGTGCTAAAATGTCTACATACTTTTAGCATAAATCTTCCCAAGAACTCTATGATGTAGGTAAAAAGGCCCCACATTTTGTATGATAAAACAGAGAGTAAGTGAAGTTAAATAATTTGCCTTATATCACAGCCAATGAATGTGTTAGAATAAAGATTCAGGGTGTTAACTGTAGAATGGGTACTCTTAAACTCATTTTTTAGTGCAAAACATTTTATTATTAAGATAAAAACCTTTGTATAAAAGCACTACAGGGAAGCGGGTGTGGCTCAATGGATAGAGCTCCCGTTTACCATATGGGAAGCCCCGGGTTCGCTTCCCAGGCCTCCTTGTGAGGGCAGGCCGGCCGGCCCGCGGGGCAGGGTGGGCTGATGCAGCAGGACCTCACAGCAAGGGGGAGATAAGCAGACATGGAGAAGACACACAGCGAACACAAGCAGCAAGGGGGGGATAAATAAATAAATAAATCTTTAAAAAAAACAAAAAAGCACTACAGATCAAAAGCTCTCTTTATGTGTATTGATTAAAGGTCCAATTAGGCATCAAACACTGAACAGGCACAGTAGCAAGCCACACATGCAAAGTAGAATGGTTACACAAGCACTTATGAGTTCACCTTTACCAAATGATTTGATTAATGAAAAAGTGAAAGGGGATGAGTGGATAACATGAATACTGCCCAAAAAGTAAACTGGTTGTTTTGACAAGTTGCAAACTTGTGAAAGTCACCTATCTCCCAAAACCATTTCTCATTGTTATAAAAAGCACTGAAGACTGGAAGATGAACCCTGTGACCAGCTTACAATTTCTTCAAGAAAGCAAAAATGCAAAGCACTGTAAATTAGCATTAGTATCAATTTTTCACATACAACATTCCAAGAGTTTTCTTGAAATATCTCCTATAGGAACTTCAATAAACTTGTTAAGAAGTGCAATTATACTCAAGTTTTATACCAAGACTTCAAATTAGTCGACTCCTGAAGTATTGACATCCTTATTTCCCAGGATGTGTTTCCTACAATGATTTTAAGTGTAACATTGCTCACAAATATTGAGATCATGATTGTGTAAGCCAAATGCACAATCTAACCCCAAGGTACGAAGAAATTAACAACAAAGTCCCAAGAGTGGCCCCTTGTGTAATAAGGACAGTACGTGGAAGGCTGCCACAAGAAGTGCCTGCATCACACAATTCACTTTGTAACAATTGTCAAATTTTCCCAAATGTTTTTTAAACTACTGTGCCCTGATCCCTGTTAAAAATGCCAACAAGTACAAACACTGAATCACACAAGTTGTTTTCACATAACATTTCAGACGGCTATTCCCAGGAATTCAAAAGATCTGGTTAGTGCGTGCTACTACTGTGCTTCTAATTGCTTGGTTTTATGAGGGGCGTTGGGGGCGATTTCTACACCAGTGAAATTAAACACACTTTCATAAAATTGTCATTTGAGAAGAATTCAGGAAATCAGAGTGGAGAGAGCCATTGGAGAAATAGTGGAGAAACTGCAGGAAGACAAATTATAACTAGCAATATATCTCCATTGCCTCCCAGAAAATATGTTTAATGAGATTAGTTTGATTTGAATTCACTATAAGACAAACCAGTCATCAAAATTCTTAACTGGAGTTTCCATCAACTGACAAGTAGTGAATCTCCCAGATATTACACCTGCATGTCAAATTCCTGTTTCAGACTTTCCAAGAACACGTGCATTTTCCCAAAGCCGTGGTATCTGGCTAAATACACAAGGACCCCAGTTGCACACCGTCCACCACGCTGCCTACAGAAACTGCAGTTACAGGTTCCACGACAAGGACAATTACAGCTCGGATCTAGAACGGCGTCCTTGACTTCTTCACCTTAACGGTTTCGAAGGCAGGGACTGCAGAACTGGCCTGGAATGCCCTGATAGTCTGAGTTTGGACAGTTTGTTTTAGTATCAGTAGTTTTCTGGCGACACTGATGACAGGTAGATCCCAATTAAAGGTTATATATCTTCTCTCGAGAGTGACTGCAGATGTTCTCCAACTTCCTCTGTAATTTCTTCCACTGAGCGAATAATATGTGGAAGGGTCATGGATCCTGGGTGACGATTTCTGGGCAAGTCATCTTCACGAACATGAAGATGGTCTTCCTCTTTCTCACCAACATGTACTTATCTTCCTTTTCCTCCTTCCCCTAGTGGGAAAAGCACTAGGGGACCTAAGAACCCATGACCTTGACCTGGTAAGGGGTCGAGCTCTCAGTTCAGGGTTTCTCCTAGAAGCAGCGCCTGGGAATGTGCGCCTGTGGGTGTCTTGGATTGTGAACTGGGGCCTGGTAAGGAACGTCTTCCAGGGAGTAGCCAGGGAAACGCTCTAATTTTGATAAGGAGTTTTGCAAGCATTACTTTGTTCTGTTTAATATTTAAAGCCCTTTTCTCCAAAACTTTCTTGCCATTTTCATCTTATGAATCAGAACTGGCATCACTCACTGAATTCTCTGAGGACTGAAAGGGGGTTACTTTTTTTGTTGGCTGTCCCGCCTGGTATTTCACTTTGGAATGTCACGGCCACCCAGAGAGTTCCATAATGTCTGTACTGACTGCGGGTCCCGCAGCCTTCACTGCCTGGCTACAGCCTCGTTCCTTCTTCAATCTCATTCTCTGAGAAAACGCAAAATGATTCATCATCCGAGTCGGCATGAAAAATACTGACCAGTTATTTATTGACCTTGGCCTTGGTTTGGGTTTCTGTAAAAACCCAAAATGGTCTAATACATCTTGCATTTCACTTTCTGAAAAGCTGCAGAAAGATTCATTATCAGAGTCCTCATAAAATAACGTTTGCCATTTACCACCGATATCTGACCTGAATTTAGGTTTCCTGTTTGCAAAATTATCAGAAGTGAAGCTGTCACAGCTGTCATCAGAGGATGTCGAGGATTCCATGGAAATCAACTTCATATATCTGAATTTATTGAAGTTCTTCTTTATTCTGAGATTCTTTTGCAAAAAGCGGCAAACGTCCATGCTGGCAGCGGGCACCCAGGCCCACACTGGGAGCATGGAGAGCCCAGCAGCGGCGCACTCTGCGGTCCCACCGAGCTGGAGCTCATAAACTCTGTGTGATCTCTCTCTATATATGCATATTTTCCAAAATTAATTCCAGTCTAAGATTCTCGACAATATGTGATGATAGTGTCTGTTGAAGTAATTGTAACAAAACTCTGGGATGCTCATGTTATTTGTAGTAATAGCACGGATGTTACATTAGATAGACTAGATAGATAGATGATAGATAGATAAAAAGATAGATACCTGCATATATACATATATAGCTTCAAAGATACATAGATAGTTGCACACATATGCATATATCACTAAATTGTTTTCCATATCTCAGCCAAAACCAACTTTTATTCTCCCCTAAAGAATTCCACTCTTCTTACTCTGAATTCCCCACCATACCAACAACACAATCCAGGGCATAGTAGCTATAAACACAAATCTCTGAATGTAATGTGCTGTTTTTTCATTTTGAATTCCATGTTTTCTATTAAATTCCCTACATATCAGTCTATTTCTATTCAATGCATGGTACTTTATCATGCTAAGCGACTGTAAATTTGCTTAGCTAGTCCTTAGTAGTGGTCATTTGTGTTGTTTCCAAACTTGCACTATTATAGCAGTCTTGACAGCCCCAAAGACTTGCAAAGTTCTCCTTTTAAGAACTTTTGATCCCCTCCAACATAACTACCTTTCATTCCAAATAATCTTGAAGGAGGGACCTTTTGAAACTGCTACTCTGATTATATCACTTTTGTTTAAAAATTTTTTATGTTTCTCTCTAATGTAGGATTTATTCAAAACACAGTGGTATAATTTATGAAGCTATTTGTGAACTGAACCTTCATCTGTCTTTTAACTTGTTCTCCTATTTGTCTCCTTGTCCCCAACAAAACTACCTCACCTTCACAAACTGTGGCCACATGTTTTGTCTTTACACATGCCATGTCACTAAAATATTTTCTGCAGGCTTTCCTACTTATGCAATATCTAATTCCTTCTTATCCTTCAAGTACAAGTTCAAAAGTTAACTTCTTGGTAGAACTTTCCCCAAATTCACTCAATATTTTCCTTACCTGACACCACCCCCGGCAGAATGGTAATCAATCCTTTCTCATCGTAGCTCTCCTGCCTTCCTTGTATCACTGTTATGGTTTTTATACCATATGATAACTCTCTCTATTTTTGTATCTCTCTAATGAGAGAGCTACCTGAGGAAAAGGGTTATGACAGAGTATCCCTTTGTCACTTTATCTTCAGTGCCTTTCATATACTTACAGCTGAGGTTACTATTATTATTACTATTACTTTAAATAAATAGCAGACTAAATGAATTTAGTTATCTAGAAGAAAACTAACTAAAATATTATCACTTTCACTAAATTTCTTAACCAAAAAATGTATTTATTTAGTGACTATTTCTCATTCGGATTTTATTGAGTATATGGCTGAGTTCAATATACATGTATAAAACAGCTCACACACTGTTGTAAATAGAAATTTTTCCATTGTATTTCTAAATTTCTCCAGTATAAAAGCAATGCTGTTTGTGGTGAAATTTTGATATTCTAATTCAATGATTTCCTTAGATTTTACTGACCTATCTTCACATTATTCATGAAATAGGTTTTTATTTCTTCATTTAAAAAAATATGCCACTTACCTTTCCTTTGTGCAAGCATTTCTGGCAATAGTTTTAATACAGATATACTGATATTTCAAACCCTAATCTCATAAAAGTACTTACAATTTTTCTCATTTTTAAAAATTTTTGCTAAATGAAGTAATTCTTATATAGTAAACCTTTTTAAAAACTTTTTTATGATGGGCATTTTGAAACATAAACAAAATTAGAGGGATTAATATAATAATCCTCCCCTATAATAAATGCCGAGCCCCAACAGATCTCAGTTCAGACTTGGAAGGGTTTATAACACAATATCCATGTCTATACATAAGGAAGAGCTTAAAAATTTTATTTTTATTGAAGACTGTGATGAGCTTTCATTCACCCATAAATGGGAGTTAAGATATAATTGTAGTAATTTGAGGAGTCTTAGTTTCCTCATCTATTAAAATGACCATGTTAAACTATATGATCTCAAAAGTCTAGCCTGATGCAAATAACTAACTGCGAGACCTTGAGAAATTGAAAGCAAACATCAAAATACAATTCCTTTCCCCATCTAATGGCAAGTTGTATGTTCTTAAATCACATTGTATAGAACTATCTTTTTGAATGACAAGTTTATTAATATCGATTTACCATTTTTTAAAAAATAACAGCACCTCTGCTAGGAGGTAGAGACACAGTAGTGAGCAAAAAAGACATGGTTCTACCTTCAAGGAGGGTCTCTTTGATTGAGAGAGACCCTAAAATAAATGGTCACACAAAGAAGCATTTAATTGTAATTTTGAGAATTCCTTCCAAGTAGAGGTTACATGGTGCTGAGAGAATATAAAGAGGAATCCAACAAAGTTCAGGTTCCAACAAAAGCTTCCCTTGGAAAATGACACTTGATTTGAATTTTGAAGTAAGGATTCATAAAAGGGATAGGAAACAATATTCTAAATCTTGTTGCAAGATGATACTTAGAACATTGGTTGAAGTGAAAGAAAGCTAGAGTGGCTAGAACATTGGGGAGTTGGAGGGAGAGCAAAGCAGCATTGCTGCAGGAAGTCTGGGTCAGATCATGCTGGCATTGCAGACTATTGTATAGAACTTAACATTATTTTAGTAATGTCAGCAAGTCAGTGAAACTTTCTGAAATTGTGGGAACATTCAAAAGGGTTTGATTTCAAAAGTTCATTTGAGATCTACTGCAATGCTCTTCCAACAGTTTAGAAATTATGTTACGAATGGCTAGATAGTGTCAGTGGAGATAAAAGAGAAACATGCATCAGAAAAATATGCAGGAGGTAAAATAGATTTAAAATTTGGATTTAAGAAAGATGAAGGGGTCAAGGATAAATACTAGTATTTTATTTTCATGGTATGTGGGATAGTTGTGCCATTCACTAAGATAAAGAACACGGAACAAGGAACAAATATTAGCATAAGAAATTGAGACTTGGTCTTAGACACATAGAATTAGTGGTGCGTATAAAGCTTCCAATTTGAACTCAGTGCTGAATATCTAAATATAAGGCTCTATAGCTGAGAGGAGATGTGTAAGATGAAGAAATAAATTTGGTTCAAAAATAATTGAAGTTGTGGACATTACCAAAAGGGTCTGGAAGAATTAAAAGCTGAAAAGAAGAGGTTGAAATGGTAATCAGAAAGGTAGAAATAAACAAATAAATGAATAAATAAATTAATTAATTAATAAAATGTGGTGTCACAAAAGAGAAGAAAAGAGACAATGTACACCATTTTTGAATTCCAGAGGAAATCCAACTGAAAAATGAAAAAAAAATGTGCATTACATTTATCACTAGAATGATAACTTTAAAGGGCTGAGTTCAGTGGTGGGAGGAAAGCTGGATTGGGAACAGTAGACAGTTCTTCAAAAATTTTGCTGTGAGTTCTGCTTCTCATACACATGTATATATATTAGTATACCTACATATACAAGCTTGTTTCACAATACTAAAAAAAAGGGCTTTCTGCATCAATAATAACACATTCTCTTTTTCAATTTTGGTTTAGGAAAACAAACATGAAATGGGCCAACAAGAGTTCCTAATTTACTCTGAAATTAATATCCTTTAATTTCTATAGGAATATCAAGAAATAAAAGTATTAATCATTACTTTATTAAAATATGCAAACAGAAAATGTAGAGAAGCAATTTTTTAAAAAATATTTTTTTATATATTTTTAAAAGATACTTGGATTGCATAAATGCTACACAAAAAATATAGGGATTCCCATATGCCCCACCTCCCACACCTCCCACAACCTCCCACATAAACATCCCTCATTAGTGCGGCACATCACCTGCAATGGACAAACATCCTAGGGCTTTGCCATTAAGCATGAACCATAGTTCACATTGTAGACCACAATCTCTCCCACACAGTTCTGCATGTTATATGATGATAGAAAATGTCCTATATCTGTCATTACAATGTCACTCAGGACAATTCCCATGTCCTAAAAAAGCCCCTGTATTACAACTGCTTCTCCCTCTCTTTGCCCCCAGAGCATCCAGGGCCACTGGCTGCACATTAATTTTGTAATTTCTTCCATTGCTTGAATCACAACATATCTATAATAGAATACCAGTAAGTCCACTCTAGTCCATAGCTCTTCCCACAATTTCTGAAGAGCCTGGGATGGTGATGTCCACTCCCACCTCCAAGTGAGAGGGGGCTTATATCCCATGGATAAGATGGATGGGATTATCCTGCATGCAGCTACAGACTGTCTCCATTCCATGGGATGGCTGTTGTCCATTATAATCTCCCTGTCAGGTGTCCTGGGTGAGTCCATTGAGCTGTAGAGTAGGAGTTGCAGCTCCACAGAGATTTGGACAGCCCAAAGATTCCAGTCTCTGGATGTACACCTATAAACCCCAGCACCATGTATAGGTTTGAATAAAGGGACAGATGAACCATGTGCAGGGAAGATATATTTGAGTACAACTCTGTCACTCTCACGAGCACAAATTCTAAACTTCGGAGCTATCCGCCCTGACATAGGACCTGGGTGTCTCCAGAACCCTCAGGAGCCCCTTGCTTTGGGGTGATATCGACTTTGGAAGTCTATGAGGTCCTACTGAGATGTGTGTAAGTGTTTCCTCTGGGATAACCTCCCAACTCACTTTGAAGTCTCTTAGCCATATGAACTCATTTGTCTTTACCTTTCCCCCCTTTTATTTGAGGTCTTTTCCCAGTAACATTGCCAGTTGGCAATTGGTAGTAATCCCTCAGTGCCAGGGAGGCTCATCCTCAGGAATCATGTCCCATGCTGGGAGGAAGGTAATGCATTCATATGCTGAGTTTGGCTTATAGAGTGGCCACATTTGAGCAAAAAGGAGGCTCTCAGGAGGCAACCCTTAGGCATCCCATAAAAATAGGCTAAGTTTCAATTTCAAGAGCAAAGACTCATTAGGCCAATCATCAATAACGGTACATCGGTAGATCATACTCCTTTGCCAAACACTGCATTTGGGGAACTGTTCTGCACCTTTAGAGAATGTGGCAGAACTCTCCAGGATAGGAATTCTGTATTTTCTCATTTATTGAGTGATTCTTCACCTTCTGCAACCATTCCCCATGAATATTTGAACAATTTTTTATACCTTATATGTATGTTCAGATGAACTTCCTCCCATGTACCTCCCATACTTGACACTCCCCACCAATGATCCTCTCCTGCCCCAGTTATAACCCTTCTGTGATCCAAAGCTTCTTTAAAGATGAAGCTAATACAGTAGCCAAATACAATTAATAGGAAAATGAAATAAAAATGATAAGTTTCAATGTAAGAGATAAAATACATGAAAGCTTAAAAATAACTGAAAATAAAATAAAATTAAAAGATTGGGATATTAAAAAATGAAAAATATTAAAAAAATTTTTTTTTGACATTTTGCCTTTTATCACTGCAATATCTGTTGCCAAGTCTGTACCGTGGCACCATCCCCCTCTAATTCCCCAGTATCTCACTATTTTTTATTTTGTTTTCAGAGAAGTTTTAGCTCACAGCAAAGTCACGCACAGAATACAAGAGTCTCACATATACCCAACCTCATCCCAATTTCCTCACTCCATAGTAATACCTTTTTATATGTGGATAGTAGTATTGTTATAACTGATATACAAATAGTGAAACATAGCTACTAAACATTGTCAATGGTTTACAGATGGTTTTCATTTTAGTCCATACAGTTTTATAAATCTTGATGATATTTACCATGTCCTGTGTCTATCACTGTATGGTAATGAAGAACATTTCCACTGACCACTAAATACCCCCTGTATGATCTATTCTATTTCTCCTTCCCCAAACCCCCGGGCCCATGATGACTCCCTGGCTTGACTTGTTGGATGACAAGATTCATAGTTACATGCAACAAGAGCTCTTGACACACTGGTTTGTCTTCCCTATTAAGAACCTCCCTTTCTCTTGAGAGATCCCTGACTGTCTACTTTGGAATGAATTGGTCCTCCCAAAGATGGGATTCCAACTCTTTCCCGCTCATTATGTGGGTCTTCACCCACTGATACAACACATTATGACAGAATTAACACTCACACACTCCCTAGAAGCCTGCTCTATGTTGCCTTGTCCAGAAGGCCCCCCAAAGGAACACCCGAAAACAATGACCCTTCATTGTCATATTACCATAAGAGCATTCCCACCTCTGTACATTCAACCTCATACCCACAAATCCCAAGTGTTCATATGGTGGTCCCTCCAAGTGGTCCCTCTACAAATCTCTCCCCAGTATGCTGGGTATTCTAATGCACCCTTCCCAATCTACCCACCTGTCAACACTGCACCACCAAAACCAATAATATCATGACCCTCCTGTCCTATCCCTTTAATACACAATTACACTCTATCACTTTACCACAGATTATGTCCGTATGGGTGATGGCTCACAACCTTTTCTTCTCTTTCTCTTTCTTGTAAACCTATCTTACAGACAATAGCTCTGTGAGACTGCTCAATTTACTTAATTCATATCAGTGAGGTCATGTACTGTTCATCCTTCAAAGCCTGGCTTGCTTCATTCAACTTAAGGTCTTCACGATTCATCCACGTTAACCTGTATGTTAGCACTTTATTCCTTCTTACAGCTGAGTAATATTCCATTTTATGTATATAGCACATTTTGTTTATTCATTCATCTGCTGATGGGCTTCTGGGTTGATTCCAACTTTTGGCAATTGTGAACAACGCTGCTATGAATATTGGTGTGCATATATCTCTTTTTGTCTTTGCTTTAAATTCTTCTGGGTATATACCCAGCAGTGGAAATGCTACATCATACAGAAGATCTATAATTAATTTTTTGAGGAACCGCCATATTGTCCTCCACAGTGGCCGGACCATTCCACAATCCCACTAGCAGTGAAGAGGGTTCCCATTCCTACACATCCTCTCCAACAGTTAGAGTCTGCTGTTTTTTTCATAACCGCCACTCTAATGCATGTAAGATCGTATCTCATTGTAGTTTTGATTTGCATTTCCCTAATAGCTAGCAATGTTGAGCATCTTTTCATGTGCTTTCTAGCCATTTGTATGTCTTTATTGGAGAAGTGTCTTTTCAGGACAATTGCCCAGTTTTTAAATGTGTTGTTTTTCTTTTTCTTTTGGATTTGGAGGATTTCTTTATATTAGGCTCCTATCAGATATATGGTTTCCAAATATTTTCTCACATAAGGTAGGTTGCCTTTTTATTTTCTAGATAACATCCTTTGAGGTGCAAAAGTTTTTAATTTTGAGGTGATCCCATTTATCTATTTATTCTTTTGCTTCTCATGCTTTTTCTGTGAAGTTCATGAAACCATTTTTTATTACTAGTTCCTGTAGATGCTTCCATACATTATCTTCCAAGGTCTTTATGGTTTTGGCTCTAGTATTTTGATCTTTGATCTGTCTTCAGTTGATTTTTGTATAAAGTGTGAGATGGTGTTCCTCTCTCATTTTTTTTGGATATAGATATCCAGTTCCTCATGCTCCACTTATTGAAGAGGCCATTCTCTCCCAACTGCGTGGGCTTGGTGACCTTGTCGAATATCATATGACTGTTTATGCAAGGATCTATATCAGATCTTTTAATTCAGTTCCATTGGTCAGTATGACTATCCTTGTGAGAATAAAATGCAGTTTTGACCACTGAAGCTTTGTAGTATGTTTTAAACTCAGGTAGTATGATACCCCCAACTTTATTTTTCTTTTTCAATATGTCTTTGGTGATTCAGGGCCTCTTACCCTTCCAAATAAACTTTGTAGTTAGTTTTTCCAATACCTTAAAAAATAAAACAAAAATGTTGATTTTCATTGGGATTGCATTAAATCTGTAAATTAGTTTGGTAGGATAGACATCTTGATGATGTTTAATCTTCCTATCCATGAAGACTTCAAAAATTGGAATATTCTTCCAATTATTTAAGTCTTTTTTGATTTCCTTTAACAGTGTTGTATAGTTTTCTGTATAAAAGTCCTTTACATCTTTAGTTAAGTTTATTCATAGGTATTTGATTCTTTTAGTTACTATCATAAACAGTATTTTTTCCTTGATTTCCTACTCAGATTGCTCATTATTGGTGCACAGAAATGCAACTGATTTTTGAGCATTGATCTTATAGCCTGCAACATTGCTGAAATCCTTTATAAGTACTAGAAGTTCTCAGGGTTATCTATGTGTAGGATCAAGTCGTCTGCAAATAATGAAATTTTTACTTCCTCTTTTCCAATTTGGATGCCTTTTATTTATTTTTCTTGCCTCAGTGCTTGAGCAAGTACTTCTAAGTTAATGTTAAATAGGAGCAGTGACGGGGGCATACTTGTATTTTTCCCGATTTCATAGGGAAGGGTTTTAGGATTTCACCATTGAAGATGATGTTAACTTTGGGTTTTTCATATATACCCTTTATCATGTTCAGAAGATTTCCTTCTATTCCTATCTTTTGCAGTGTTTTTATCAGGAAAGCATGCTGTATTTTGTCAAATGCTTTTTCTGCATCTATAGAGATGATCATGTGATTTTTTTCTTCCAATCTGTTTATGTGGTGTATTACATTGATTGATTTTCTTATGTTGAACCATCCTTGCATACCTGGAATGAAACCCACTTAATCATGGTGTATAATTCTTTTGATATGTAGTTGAATGCGATTAGCAAGTATTTTGTTGAGGATTTTAACATCTAGGTTCATTAGCGAGATTGGTCTCTAATTTTCCTTTCTCGTGGTATCTTTGTGTGGCTTTGGTATTAGGGTAATGGTGGCATCATAGAATGAGTTAGGCAATGTTCCTTCTAATTCTATTTTTTGAAGAGCTTAAGAAGGATTGGTGCTAGCTCTTTCTGGAATGTTTGGTAGAATTCACCTGTGAAGCCATCTGGTCCTGGGCTCATCTTAGTTTAGAGGTTTTGATGACTGAGTCTTTCTCTTTACTTGTAATTGGACTGTTGAGTTCATCAATTTCTTCATTAATCAATGTAGGCTGCTTGTGAGTTCCTAGGAATTTGTCCAGTTCCTCTAATTTGTCATTCTTGTTGGCATATAATTTTTCAAAGTATCCTTTTATGACACTCTTTATTTTTATGGGGTCAATAGTGATATCTCCTTCCTCATTTGACTTTTTCTTTGTTAGTCTGGCTAAGGGTTTGTAAATTGTAAGGATCTTCATGAAGAAGCAGCTTTTCATTTTGTTTGTTTTTTCTAGTGCTTTCTTATTTTTCTTTGTTACTCTGGCTAAGGGTTTGTAAATTTTATTGATCTTCATGAGGAACCAGCTTTTGTTTTGGTTTACTTTTTCTAGTACTTTCTAATTTTCTATTTCATTTAGTTCTTCTCTAATCTTTGTTATGTCCTTCTTTCTACTTCCTTTGCCGTTAGTTTTTGTTGTTTTTCCAATTCCTCCAGGTGTGCAGTTAGGTCTTCAATTTTAGCTCTTTCTTCTTTTTAAATGTACGCATTTATGGCTATGAATTTCTATCTCAATACAACTTTGTCTTCATCCCATAGCTTTTGATATGTTGTGTTGTCATTTTCATTAGTTTCAAGTTAGTTACTGAATTCTTTTGAGATTTCCTCCTTGACCTACTCTTTGTCTAAGGGTGTGTAGTTTAACTTCCATATCTTTGTGCCTAATCTGATTCTCTGGCCCTTAGTGATTTCCAATTTCATTCCATTGTGGTCAGAGAAATTACTTTGTATAATCTCAATCTTTCTGAATTCATTGAGAGTTGTTCTGTGACCTAGCATGTGGTCTATCTTGGAGTATGATCCAGGAGTCCTTGAGAAGAATGTATTTCCCACTGTATTTGGATGTAGCTTTCTGTACATATCTATTAGGTCCAACTCCTCTAATATATTATTCAGTGTCTTTGTTTCTTTATTGATTTTCTGTCTAGATATTCTGTCTAATGGTGATAATGGTGTATTAAAGTCCCCCACTATTATTGTGCCTGCATTTATGTCTCCACTTAGTTTTTCCAGTTTTTGCCTAATGTATTTTGAGGCAACTTGATTAGGTGCATAAAGGTTTATGATTGTTCTTTCTTCTTGAAAGATTATCCCTTTTAATAATTTATAGTGGTCCATCTTTGTCTCTTACCATAGTTTTGCATTTAAAGTCTATTTTGTCGGATATTACCATGCATATTCACACACTTTTTTGGCTATTTTTTGCTCGTAAAATTGTTTTCTAGCCATCACTTTCAGCCTCTTTGAATCCCTGAGTCTAAAGTTGGTTTCTTGTAGACTACATATCGATGGATCATATTTCCTTATCCATTCTGCCAATCTGTGTCTCTTGACAGGTGAGTTTAATACATTAACACTCAGTGTTATTACTCTCAAGGAATTTCTTACAACAGCCTTCTTTTCTTTGGGTTTATGTATGTCATATGTTGTTTTTATTTCTCTTTTTGACTTTTTAGTTGTCCTTACACTCTCCTCCAACTCTCTCTCTCCTGTTTTCCCCTTTCAACCTCGAGAACTTCCTTTCGCATTTCTTGAAGTGTAGGTTTCTTATTGGCATACTCTCTTAATTTTTGTTTATCTGTGAATATTTTGAATTCTCCATCATTTTTGAATGCCAGATTTGCTGGGTAGAGAATTTGTGGCTGGAAGGATTTTTCTTTTAGTACCTTGACTATGTCATACCATTGTTTTCTCACCTCCATGGTTTCAGATGAGAAATAACTACTTAATCTTATTGAGCTTCCCTTGTATTTGATGGTTCTCTTTTCTCTTGCTGCCTTGAGTTTTTTTTTGTTTGTTTGTTTGTTTGTGTGTTTGTTTTGTCTTGAGCATTGGGCATTTTGACAAGTATATGCCTTGGAGTAGGCCTGTTGGGATTTATACTGTTTGGGGTGTCCTATGCTTCCTGGACATGTATGTCCATCTCCCTCATTAGGGTCAGGAAGTTTTCAGCCATTATTTACTTCAACACTCATTCTGTACCCTTTCCCTTCTCCACTCCCTCTGGGATGCCTATAATGGCTATGTTTGTGCATTTTGTGTTGTCAGTTAAATCCCTAAATCCCTGCAGGATATTTTCTATCTTTTTATCTATCTGTTCTACTATATGTTTGATTTCTGATGTACTGTCTTCTGCATCACTAATTCTTTCTTCTGCCTGCTCAAATCTGCTCTTATGTGATTCCACCATCTTTTTGATTTCTTGGATTGTGCCATTCATCACCATCATATCCGTTGTCTTTTTATGAATGTTTACAATTTCTTCAGTATGTTCTGCCATTGTCTTCTTAATATCTTTAATCTCTTCCTTCACTTCATTAAGTTGGTCTATGATATTTGTTTGGACAGTTTTGATTAGTTGTTCAATGTTCTGCATCTCTTCCTGGTTTTTAGTTTTTTCATTGGACTGGTCCATGTCTTCCTGTTTCTCAGAAAGATTTGTAAATTTTTGCTGCCCTCTGGTCATCATTTTATTTTGATATGGTTATTCAGTTCATTAGCTTCTCTCTCTGCTCCAGAGTTTTATTTAGCTTGTGTTTGTGTGTGTGTGTTAGGTTTTCTCTTTGACACTTTGTTCTTCTTGTTCTATTTCCTTGTTGTTTTCTATGTTCCCTTGAAGGAACAAGATTAGGGTCAAAGAAATCAAAAGAGGTAAGAAAGGAAAAAGGATAATAGCAATAATAATAAAAGTTAGAAGAGAGGCCATATAAGACTTAGTAAAATGAATATTTAACTTATGCAAGCAGTGTAGAGTAATAGGGGAAAAAAAGTGAAGTACCTACAATGGAATGGGAAACCAAATAAAGAAAAATATATAGAATGATTTAAAAAGCCAGAATGATGAGAAGAGAGAGAAAGAGTAAACAAAAGGCGGAAAGTTAAAAGTTAATTTAAAAAAAGAAAACAAATTAGACAAGATAGAAATCAAAACCAGTAATGTTGAGGACTAATGAAAAAAGGTGGAATGTAAGAACAACAACAGAAAGCAGAAGATATAAAGATGAAAGAAGGAAAAGAGATAGTGCTGGCAGACAAAGTCAATATATGCAGAACATGGGAAGTCAAGGAAGAAGAAGCACAGCAAAGAAGAAACAAGCTAACTGCACCTAATTTGAAAAGGGGGTTAGGGAGGAAGAAAGAAGAAAGAAAAGCAGGAAACAAACAAACAAACAAACAAAAACCAAACAAACCCAAAAGCAAGCAGTCAAGCAAAGCTAAGGAAAAAACCATTCCTTCTTGGGCCCTTGTGGAGCCTCTCAGTCTGCCTGTGTTCATTGATCAATTACCCTGCAGGCTTTCCTCTGCAGGTTTTGAGGTGGATTTTAGCAATAAACTAAGTTAATTTATTTTTAAGTAACCTTTTTTTATTTTTTTGGAGAAAAAAGGGACCCAAAAGAAGTTAGTACAAAAATAATATTTATGTTTTCCCTCTCCTATGGTATCAGTTGGATGTTAGATATCCCGGTGAATCACTACTCTTAGAGGAGCTGGGAATCGAACTAGGGACCTTATATATTCAAGGCAGAAATTCCTCCAGTGAGCTGACTTACTATTTGGGTCATTTTGCTCTTCAGAAAGCTATATAGTCACTTTCCCCTGAGAAGGTTTTACTCTCCTGTGGCAGCAGGATTCAGCAGGCTGTATGAGCAGATCCCCCCATCCCTTCTGGTCAGGTTGAGTTTTGTTTTGAAATTGAAATGGGAACCTGATGACTGAGTTCACCTCACTGAAATGGTTTACAAGCCTCTTCTTGACCACCCCCTCCTCCCAGGAGAACCTAAATAGGCTTATGGAAATTTATTAAGAACTACCCACTGCCTGACTCCCTTAGGGGAGTTGAAATTCTGATAGACCTCAGTGCAGAAGTATTAAATTGGCTGAGTCCACTCTCTCTCATGCCATGCCTCTGTATCCCAGGGCAGTTAGGTAAATCAGGCTTCCTCAGTAGATTCGCCTTTCACCTCAGCCTGGTGCCACTTCAAGCCAGCTAGTGTGATCCCCAAAGCTCTAAGGTGGTCAAGGCAAAAAATCCGACAGAAAGGAAACCTCTATCCACCCTTTGCCAGAACCCTCCCCCTTTCATAGAATGCTTCCTCTCTCTGGGTTGCCGGCAGGAGTCAGGGGTCACCCTAGACCTTTGCCCTGAGGGTGGGTCTTAGCCATTCGAGTCCGTGATTTCCAGCTAGGGGCTAAAAACTTACGGTTTTATCTTGAGCATTCTATCTCCCTGTCCAGCTCCCTCCAGATTGATGTCCCAAAGGCTCTCACCAGTGGGCTCCCAGAATAGCTCACTTGGGCAGGATCCTGTCCCCAATCAGCTGTCTTTTATGAGAGAGATGGTGAATGCCCACTTAAACCAACACCATCTTGCCTTCCTGCACCAAGAAGCAATTTAATTAGAAAAAGAGAATAGATTCCATTGAAAAGATGGTATGAATTGTGAGCATTTGTGGAAACCAGCTTTAGAACTTGGAACAATGAGTCATGTGTAGACTTACATAGCTAAGTGAGTTCTGAGGAACATGGGAGGGCCATCTTCTGTTAAGGATGACATGAAGACCAACAGAAAAATTGAAAAATTTGTCCAGATTCATCAAGTGAGTATAAAACTGTGGTAGTTGTCATTCTGTTTCTCATGTAGGCTGTTGACATATTTTAGTTTTATTTATGATGCTGATTCTGTCTTTTTTTTTTCCAAACAAATATTTTTGGGCCACTCACTATTTACCAGTAAATTCATAGTTTACTCAACAATTTATCTACATTAAAACATTCAATAGTCCTCCCCTCCAAAAAAAAACATTTTAAAGGAGGTCCCATTTTTACTTATATTTTGCAAATGAGAAAATTGAGGCTTAAAAGTATATGGAACTTGCCTAAGTTGTCATAATGATTTACTTAGGATGTAAGTGCTGGTCTTATCCTTTCACAAAGTTTAAGCTCTTAATCAAAATGAACAAAGCTATAAGGCTCATGTTTTGTTTTGTTTTGTTTGTCATCAATCTTTAAGGATTTTATTTTATTTATTTATTTATTTGTTTGTTTATTTATTTATTTTTAAGATATTTAGAATATATAAATGTTACATAAAAATGTAGTGAATTCCCATATGCCCCACTCCCTACCCCTCCTACACTTTCCCACATTAACTTCATTATAGTGTGGTACATTTGTTACAATTCATCAATTGTAAAGATGAAAACATCTTTCAGTGGTATAGCTTAGCTCTGCCTTCATGGAAATTTCTCATCAGTATATTTAAAGTATGGTTCCTTTAGGAATGCAGATAATTTTTTGAAAATCCTCAGTATAATTGTCTGTCTTGTCTTACTTGGAGAAAAACATAGAAGGAAATATTGCAGCTTTCAGATATCCCTAGGGTTTCAAATTTAGACTCAAAGGACCTAGGAACCAATAAACCACCCAAACAAATTCAGAATGTGCTTAATGGAGCCAGAGCCATTGCTAAGGCAGTGAGTCAGATGGAGTCTACACATGGAGCTGATCTGCCCATTACAAACCTCTCTTCATGGTAAGATGTGGTATTAGATGAAACATACTGCATTCAGAGGTAATACCTCTAGCATCCTGCATTGCTTGCTGTGTGCTTTAACAGCACTTTCTACTGGAAGACATCTATTTACACTTAAAATACTATTTTACCAACCTCCAGCCTTCCTTCTATTTTCCCTCCCTTCCCTCCACCTCTCTCTTTCAATTCCTTCCTTCCTTCCTTCCTTCCTTCCTTCCTTCCTTCCTTCCTTCCTTCCTTCCTTCCTTCCTTCCTTTATCTCTCTTTCTCTCTCTCTCTGTCTCTCTCTCTCTCTCTCTAACTCTCTCTCTCTCACACACACACACACACACACACACAATTCTCAAAGACTCCCTGTTGAATTAAACAAAACATCCTACAGTTTACCCTCCTTCCTGCAGTGGTACCCAGAAAAGAGTTTATACTACATGGCTCATGGAAGGAATATTCGGAGGCATATGAAGTTTCATATCTAAAGCTATGCTCTGAGGGTAGGTTGTCAAGAATGACTCTACAACTAAGTGCTGGTAACAGTGTCTTTTTGTTTGTTTCTTTATTTTGTTTTTGTTTTTAAATCCATCCTTGGACTCTTGGAAATGCTGTATATAAAGGTAAATTAAAAATGGATGCTCACTGTAATTTTTGAAACCTGAGATAAGGCTTAAATCCACTGGTATTTCATTTTACTGCTACTGCCTCTTAAAAAGGATATTTGACATAAAGCAAGGATTCAAGGTAACAGACTGAAACCAGTGCTCTCAACCTTTTTCACGTCATACATGGTATAGCATTTGTATTGATTGGTAAATATGGGGGCAGCATCTTATAGCTGTAGAAATTACTGTGTCGGGATATCTGTAGTGCACTGGCAGTACTCAGTGTGCCCCTGCAGTCTGGCTGGTAAATTCAAGTGAGGAAACCAAGTCAGTGCAGCCCTAGAATGGAGGGCATTCCAGCCTGGAAAAACCCTGGAAACACTGATAGAGTACAGAGTAGGCCCTGGATATAACAAGGATGTAAATAAATCAGGAAGTATCTTCATGAATAGAATAATTAATGGGAAAAAGTAAGTTTCCAAATGGCCAGGTTTTCCCTCTCTATTATTAAACACTCTTGCAAAACATTATCATTGTATTAGATGTGGAAGTGGCAGTAGACATATCAGAAATATGTCTTCAGTCCTTCAGAAACAAGGCAAACTCTTTAAAATTTATAAGGGAGATTTAATTCACTCTCCAACCATGTAATGAGAATCTTCATGGGCAACATAAAATCTACAGAAACTAGGAGAGAACTAGATAGATGAAACTCCTTGTTCTTAAATATTTAATCAGTTATTGGCAAGGATTAAAAATGATAATTTCTAAAGAAATAGAAATGGGATAACTGAACATTGATATCTTTAAAACTATCCTTGTCCACATAGCACTTGGTGAGTCATTTTTATATGGACAGGATAGGCATACTCCAATGGAATTACTATATTTTATGAGTAATTTAACAGATTTTCATGGGTAATTTTGTTTCTATGTGACTTGTTAGTTTTGAATTTGGAATTCAAGCTCCAGTTTAATATTCAACTTCAACTCTTAATAATAACTATCTACCATATTAGTGTTCTCATTGATACATTTATTTTCCCAAATCCCATTTCACTCTGATTTGGTTTGACATGTACCTTGGAACCACCACAAATCCTGAACTTCCACAAGTTCAATAAAGAAACCATAACTTATGGATAGTCTTTGTTATTTTAAGTAAAAAAAAAAAAATAATGGAATAAATAAACCACTCTCCCCACCACCATTTTAAAGTGAAGATGGTCTACTTTACTTTTACATCATATGGTAACCTTATAATTATCCTCAACTGGATTCAAATCATAACTTCATCTCTGAAATTGAAATAAAAGACTGTAAGAAAAAGTTTAGTCTATTTAAGTCCCATATGCAAGTAAGGGAACCCTCAATTCTGAATATTCTTAAATGCAATGATTATTTTACTAAAATGAATAGCATTTTAACTTGGCAAACTACATGGAAAACTTAGCAATTGTTGATAAGCTACAGTTTTCATCTTTGTCTTCTCTAAGTCTTAAATATTTAGTGTGATGCTATGGAAACTGGATATATCTGCCAGCCCTATTTTTCTATCCTGGTGATTGAAGCTGAAGGAGAAAGTCACTACAGCTTTGGGCAGTTTCGCATTTTGATTAGGAATATGGTCTCTGCAGTGAGACATATCCAGTCACATCCATTCTCCATCATCCTCTCTGTGCAACAAGAGGCAGAAGCCTGATTTTGGTTTATGTCTCTTTTTAAATTGTTAATCAGGGATGATGGGTTAGTAAGAGTCTATTGTGAAGTAATTCAAATATTACACTAAATACAGTGCCTGATAAAGGCAACACTTATAACAGATGTAATAACAATTATACTGATTAATTAAATATGAAATATTATGGGATTAGGCCTGCTCTTTCTAGGCACTTTCTGTTATTAATATTTTATGATTCTACTTTGTTGGAAATAATTCCAGGAGAAAAAATAAAATTTAGGAGGCCAATATTGGGCAAAATGAGAATAGACTTCTTTTATAGGGTTGGTAGAAATATAAATAACATTCTGAAACATGCATCAAGAGCTCCATCTGCCTATATATTTTCCATTAAACTTTGTTTAAAGTTGAATAGTTCCTTCAGATATTTTGCTAAAAGTAAAATCTAGTAGAGTAAAT
>JAQZBX010022055.1:0-31842 GCA_029593785.1 Cabassous unicinctus | reverse complement strand
CATTGAAGTTTCCAACTGTTATTGTATAGATGTCTATTTCTCCTTTCAGCTTTGCCAGAGTTTGCCTCATGTATTTTGGGACACCTTCGTTAGGTACATAGATACTTTGACTGTTACTTCTTCCTGGTAAATTGTCTCTTTTATTAATATATAATGGCCTTCTGCATCTCTTATCACTTTTTTGCATTTAAAGTCTGTTTTATCTGACACCAGTGTAGCTGCTCCTACTCTCTCTTGGTTACTATTTGTGTGAAATATCTTTTTTCAGCCTTTCACTTTCAGTCTATTTGCATCCTTGGGTCTAAGGGGAGTCTCCTGCAGACAGCATATGGATGGCTCATATTTACTTATCCATTCTGTCAGCCTATGTCTTTTGATCGGGGAGTTTAATCCATTAACAGTCAATGCTATTACTCTAAAAACATTACTTACTTCAGCCATATTATCCTTTGACTTTCATATGTCAAATCTTATTTTTGTCCATCTTTTTATCTTTCTGGTTACCCTTTCTGATAGTCTTCACTTCTTCACTCTCCTCCAAGTCTCTCTCTCTCTTGTCTTTTCTTTACTGGCCTCAGAACTCCTTTAGTGTTTTCTGCAGAGATGCATTCTTGTTTACACATTGTCTTGGTTTCTGTTTATCTGTGAATATTTTAAGCTTGCCATTATATTTGAAGAACAGTTTTGCCAGATAAAGAATTCTTGGAGGGCAATTTTTCTCTTTCAGTACCATAATTATATTACACCACTGTCTTCTTTCCTCCATGGTTTCTGAAGAGAAATTTGTATTATCTTATTGGACATCTCTTGTATTTTTGTTTTGCTTTTTCCTTGCTGCTTTCAGAATTTTATCTTTATCTTTGACATTTTGCATTTTGCATATTATGTGTCTTGGGGTAGATCTATTTGGATTTATTCTAATTGGAGTGTGCTCTGCTTCCTGGACAGGTATATTCATGTCTTTCCTGAGAGTTGAAAAAGTTTGGCCATTGTTTCCTCAAATACTCTTTCTCATCCCTCTCCCTTTTCATCTCTTTCTGGAACTCCCATAACATGTATGTTGATGAGCTTCATGTTCTCATTCAACTTTCTGAGCACTTGCTCAATTTTTTCCATTCTTTTTTTCTCTGTTCTTCTTTCTCTTCATTTCAGTTTTCTTTCCTCTATGTCACTTATTCTTTTTTTCATGATTTCATGTTTGCTGTTGTGTGCTTCTATTGTAATTTTTAAAAAGATTTATTTATTTATTTTTAATTCTCCCCCTGCCCCATGGCTCCCTCATCTGTCTGCTCGTTGTCTGCTTGTCTTCTCTAGGAGGCACCGGGAACTGAACAAGGGACCTCCCACATGGGAGTCAAGTGCCCAACTGCCTGAGCCACATCTGCTTCCCACTGACTACATTGTCTGCTGGCTGTGTCATCTGCTGGTTGCAGTGGTTGCAGTGTCTGCTGGTTACAGTGTCTGTGTTGTCTGCTGGTTGTGCTGTCTGCTGGTTGTGGCATCTGCCCATTGAGGCATCTGCTCATCTTTTGTAGGAGGCACTGGGAACTGAACCTGGTACCTCCCATGTGGGAGGCAGGCACCCAACTGCTTTAGCAACATCCGCTCCCTCTATTGTAATTTTAATCTCACTTATTGTGTCTTTCATTCCCATAAGTTCTGTTATTTTTCTATTCAAGATTTCAAATTTTTCTTGTGCTCACTGTCTTCTTAATGTCTTTTTTAAAATATATTTTTTATTGAAGTATATCGTTCATACATGACATGCACAAACAATAAGTGTATAGTAAAGATTGTGAGCTTACAAAATAAACATACATAACATCATGCAGGGGTCTCATACATCACCCCTCCACCAACACTTTGCATTGTTGTGAAACATTTGTTACAAACCATGCAAGAACATCATCAAAATATTACTACTAACTATAGTCCCTATCCTTTCTACATTTGGTGCATTTTTCCCCCAACCCACCCTATTTTTAAAATATATATATATAATTTCTTTTATTTCTTTAGCCATGTTACTACAGAGGTTGCGAACTGGCAAAACAATCATACACATGTATAGAATTCCCATACAACATCCCTTCACCAAGACACCACAACATGCTGGAACATTTGTCACAGATTATGAGATAATATCATCAGACTATTACCACCAACCATGGTTCATAGCATACATTTGGCACACCTTTTCCATACACCTCCATTATCAGCACAGTACATCTTTGGCATTGATGCAAGAATATTATAGTATTGCTGTTAACCACAGTCTATAGGTCGCACCAATTGTAGTTTTCACATGCTTCTCCACATTCCCAACACCCTGTAATAGTGATGTACATCTACTGTAGCTCACAGAAGGACACTCTTGTATCCTCAACCACAATTCTCATCCACCTCTGGGTTCACTGTGTTATTCAGCCCTTAGATTGTTATTTAGCTTTCTTTCAACTGACATTTACTTCCTTAGACTACCCTTTTCAGCCACAATCCCATTTATAAACCAGTTGCTACCCACTATAATGTGTTACCATCAACTCTATCCATTTCCACATTTTTACAGTCAAGTTAGTTAAACCATCTACATACTTCTTAATGTCTCTTATTTCTTTAGCCATGTTGTCCTTCAGCTCCATGATTTGATTTAGGAGATTTGCATGAACCTCGCTGATTATCTGTTAAGTCCTTTGTCTCATCTGGAGCTTTGATTTGTTCCTTTGCTTTAGTCATATCTTCCTTTGACTTTGTATGGCTTGTAATTTTTTGCTGATGTCTAGGCATCTGATTCTGATGCTGAGTTTACTCTGATGTTCAGTTTCTTTCTCTTGACTAGGGATTTACTGTTAATTAACTGTGTGATACCACCGTTCTTTGATTCTTGGTTCAACTTGTTCTATATATTTAGGATTGGCCTTGTTTGCTCAAACCAGGGCTAAGGACCCAATAATGGGGTGCAGGCCAGTATCCAAAGGACTTGGAGAAGGTGAAAGGCACCTGCTTGCCTCTTTTATTTATTTATTTTTATTTTTTCTTTTTCATGCACTTTTCTGGTCTGGCCAGCAGATGGTGCCCTTTGGCAGACCTCTTGGCTCAGATCTCAGGTGGTAGGGGGAAATGAATTCAGTGGAACTCCTCAGTCAGGTGGGTGGTGCAGAAGCAATGTCCTCAGGTTTGGCCAAGCCTCACAAACAAACTTCCTTAGAGGCTGTTCTACGTCCTTGGCTGGCCACATCCTCCCTCCCTCTCTCTCTTCAGCAGCCAGCCTGGGACAGTAGGGAGGGTATTTGAGGTGGCAAATTATCTTTAGCTCCTTGCTGGCTAACCATGCAAGCAACGTCATGGCCCCATCTAGCCTGGAAGTGTGCGACCCCTCCAATGCAGCAGTCCAAGTTCACTGGCCAAAATATGAATTTGCTATAGGCTGTTCCTCTCTCTTCCTTTTCTTGGGGAAGAAGACCCCTGCAACCCCTTCAGTCCACAGCCATTGCAGTCCACAAACTGCTATTTGCTCTGTAGGTGGGGGGAAGGGCTCCCCCTGCTGCTTTTGCAGCTCTCTCTCCATTTTTTCAGCCAGGTAAGACTCCTTCCGTTCACCCCTCTCCCTTCTGGGTAGTGTCTCACCTTCCCCTGGTGTCCTGAGCCCCAGGGCAGCCCTCCAGACAGTCTCTGCCTGTTCTCTAGCTACTTTTTCTGGGAGAGAAGTGATGCCTCCACCTCTTTAATCCTCTGTCTTCCTGGAAAGTCCAATTAGTAATATTCTTAATAAAGAATCTTTGCAAGATTTTTAGTGGATTCCTTTTAGCAAATATCAAAATTATTCTTGTGTGTGTGTATATGTATGTGCACACACACAGATATAGGCTGAAATAGCCCAGTGACTATATTAAGTAATGCATGTACTTTAACTCTATAAATTGCACCACCACACACACACTTTCTAATGTAATATTTGGTTTTTAATTCTTCAGTGCTAGAAAAATAAAGTGATTCATGCCATCAAATTTGAGCACAATCTCGGGCCAACAAAACCCACGTAAAATTTCAGAAGCATTTTAACCATAATTTTGGGGTAAACAGAAATTAAAAACAACATATGGCAGCCTTGAGTAAGAGAGAAAACCTATCTATTGCAGAGACTTCAAAGTTCAATGCATCCCAGAAAGGTCCCTAACTTATAAGAAGTGACATATATTATACACTGACTTTGGGAAAGTAAAATGTTGCCTCTAGGATTTATAGTTTTTGCAAAAATGTGTACAATTTCTGCAGGGAATTTTCCCCACCCCAAAGGACAGAGGTAATAGAGAGGCAGCCTTTTATTAGGGCCAACTTTTAAAATGTTCTGAAATGCTAAGGAGTCAAGATGACTGTTACCCAGCTGGCTACAGGCAGTCAGTACATAAATCAGTGGGAATTGATCACTGCGAGCCTCTGTATGGAAAAGCTCACACAAATTGGCAACTGATTGTTCCTTCTCCTTATTTTTGTGTAAACTGTTTACAGAAAACTATGCAGCAGACTGTTGGAGAATAGTGACATTCTAAACCCTCGTAATTCTTAGGAAATTTAATTGTAGGAACAGATTACATAAAATACTTCTACCCTTATATAAAGTGGCATAAATCACAGCCCCCTGTAAATGCCATTTGAAGAACAGAGCACTGGCTGGACCCACAGCCTCACTTTCCTCTAGAGCTTCCTGAAGGCAGCTGCTGGTTGCCTGATAGAACTCTGGCCTTCCTGGGCTGACCAAACCTTGCCAACTGCCATCAGGAATTTCCAGAGAATTTGGGGGCAATCTCACCCCATTTGCTATGACAAGAATGTACCCCCTGAATTTAAAGGCATCTGTATTTCATAAGGAAAACTCAACCCTCCTGATTTTGACTCATTTGGACATAGAGCTGCAGATGTCTAAATTGAAGTGACTACTCCCTGTTCTTGGCCGTGAATGGGTTCTTTCAGCTGAAAACTGAAAACCCATGTGTCAGATGCCATGAATCCTGATTAACAGTGGAAACTGCACTTTCCTAAAGCTCCCTTAGGTCGGATGAGGCATGACAAAGTGAGAACTGGGCATAATTTGCTCATAGCTTCTAAAGTTGATAAAGGTCAACGAACAATCCTCAAGGAATGTGGGAATCCAAATTCCTCTTCGAAATTGCATACTAAGAGAATAGCTTGTATTTGTACAACACTTGTAAAATAGGTGGCAAGGACAATCTTAAAGACACAAGTCTGTGAACAGAGAGCAGGGAGTCTTCTTCCTGCTGCTCATGTTGGGAAAATCCAATGGCACAACGTAGATGTGGAGGTCTCTGAATTTAGTTGTTATGTAAGTGGATCTGTGTCAATCTCCAAAATATGTCTCAAATGCCACCCCTCTTCTCCATTTGCACTGTCATTGTCCCACCCTGGGCCCTCAGGATCTCTCACCTAGATTATGTCTGCAGCCCCCTAACTTGTTTCTCTGATTCCAGTCTGGCCTCTAATTTATCCTACCAGAATATTACCAGATCATGATCCATCTACCACTGAAATCTACGTCATTCTCCCATGTATAACCCTTTGGAAATCTTCTGTCACCTACAGAATAAAGTCCACACCACCTAAGACTCCAGTGCCATCTCTGCCTGCTACTCCAGGCTCAGTCCTGTGCTGCCTAGCCTCATGCTGTGCACTAAAGTGTTGTGTTCTTCATACTCATTCTCTTTCTCACTTCCGTACCTTTACTCATGCTGGCCTTTTGTACTGGGCTGTTCTCCCCCTCCCCTTGGCTGAGCTAACTCCTGCTCAATCATTAAGATTCAACCCAAACACTTCCTCCTCCAAAGAGCCTTCCTTGGCCCACCGTTGCTAAGGGCAGGTAAGATGCCCAGTTCTCTATGGGCCCTTTAGTTCTGCAGATTCAACGCTTGCTACACTTAATATATTGTAGGACTTTAGCCTAATTTTGTGTTTTCTGATCCATGAGATGCTTGAGCACATAAACTGTGACTTATTCACTGGTGTGTTCTTGCCCAAAGTATAACATGTTGGTACCCGGTAAATGCCTGGTAAATGTATGAATGTGGCTGGATAGGCAAAATGAGATATAAGAAAGGTTTACGTTTTTTAATAAATGGTTTATGAGGCTTATAGCTGTTTCATATGAGGCTTATAAGAAGGTCATGTATTTATAAATAAGTAGAAAAACTTAAAAGGTAGGCTTTAAAGCTAAAAGAGACTTTTAGAGAATATCTGGTCCAACATTTTTCTTTTACAAATTGGGAAACAGAAGCCCAAGAAGTTATAATCCATCTAAGACCCTACAGTAAGGTGAAAATTAAACCTCTGAACAGATCTGCATAGAGTATTTGTGGAGTCTAGTGTACAAATTGAAGTTTGTATGGTAGATACTTTAATATTTATGTTCAAGTAAAGAATCATTATCATGATTCGTTAATGGTATACTTAGCCCTAAATATATACCAATTTAAGAGTCATAGAAAATGTCTAATATTGTAAAAACATTCCTCAGCCACCAAGTACAACTATTGTGAGTACCACACTAACTCATGAGTACCTTCGGAACCTCCAGTTGGAATTTGAAGTGGAGCGAGAAAATGGATACTCAGGACTACAGGGAAGTGATACTTGGTTTTGCAATCAGAAAGGAAGGACTTGACAATTTAATTAATTTGCCTTTTACAAGTCCTCCTCACATTCTAAAGCAGTGCCCATCTCTAATGTTAGCAGTGCCACACCCCATAAACTTTTGTGGCATTTGATTGCAGTCCTTTTGTTCTGGTGACATAGAGCAGGAGATGTGCCTTTCCCTGGGGCCAGAAGAGTGCTGCTCTGGAGGGCAGAGGTTTCGGGGTACGAGCTGTGTTGTGCCAGCCCTGAGCACCCACTGATTGCTAATAAGTGTGTATATTTATGATATGTGGGGCTCTCTTTAGAGCCCAGGGGCCAGGGCAAGTGTCCTCTTGCCTCACTCTAAGAACAGGGCTGAATTTGAAAGGAATTCATACATAATAACTACCAAGCTCCCCATCAAAACATCCTCTAATGATAATATCTGAGACTATATATCTAGATAATAGTCCACTGGGGTCTTTCATATATTCTTATTGTAGTACATTTAGGATCATCTAAGATATAAAGGTCTAAGAGGAAAGACCAAGAAATGGAGAATTTGCAGTCCTGGATTGTTTTCTTAAATCTATTAACTACCTACTGGGTAACTTTGAGAAAACACAACCTGTTAATGGTTAGCCATTTCAGTTTCTCTACCATAAAATAAACCATAAATCACTAACACCTTTGCAGAAGTACCAGGAGAGTAAATATTCAAGTAAAAGATATTGAATAAGATGGTTTTGCAAATTTGAAAGCTGTTCTGACCTCCATTTAAATAGTTAGCATGATTTCAGGCTCACAATACAACTAGTCTTAGTTGTAGCAGTGTTTTTTCTTTGAGCAACTCAAAATAAAAGTGTTTTACAAAACCTTTGAATTTTTTTGGGCAAATTAAGTTTGTATGTAATAAGTACCCATCCTATGAAAAGACTCCTTTTTAAAACAAGGAGGTTACCCAGGGACCTCTTCCATTCAGTTTAGATCCCGCCTGTCTTTGGCATGGTGTCTGTCCTATTCTGGACTGCCAGAGACTTCCTGCTTCTCCTTGACTATATACAAGCCTGACAGATACAGCCTTGTGCCTTCCAGTTGCCACATTTAAGCTGTTCTGAGTCCTTGAGTCTACTAGGACCACCTTAGACGTGGATTAAGGTTGTATCAAATAATTCAAAGCTCTGAGACAAACGTGACTAAAAACAGATATTTTCTTGATTTAGGGTTGAGGACCAGCTTTGCAAACCTTATTAAATCGGCATTCCAAGAGAGCTGACCATACCAAGATGGTCTAGTCCTGTCTCGAAGGGCTGTGGGATCCTGCTGGATGACAGGAGTCACACTTCTATCATGATGAATTTTGTGCCTCAGAAGTAGAGCAATTACTCTAAACCAACCCTAATCCAGGTGCCCAAATCAACAGCACTGAGCTGGTCTCTGGGGGCTTGTGGGAAGGAGGACGGCTGGGGTGTGAGCTTTGATGACCTCTAACTTCCCAAAGTTCCAGGCTGCCAAATTAACCATGAGAAACAGAAGACTCATGTCCCTGCCTGGCAGCTGGTTGGCTCATGTGCGTTTTCCTCTCTCCATGTATGGACGTTCTTCACCCTGAGAGAACCATGATTCACATAGTGGGTATATTCCATTCTTAACGGCTGATGGGCCAGATCCTGCCTTGTTCACTGTTACCTCTTCAGTACCTGACATGGCCTTCCCCATGACAGGCACCCCCAAAATATTTGTTGAACAAACAAAGCATCTCTTTGTGACCCTTATCCCTCTTAAAAATTTGGTACCTTACTTACCCAAACTCCAGAAGAATTTTCCCACTCTAAAGTTCCCAGAAATTTTGAACAAAACAGTTTCATTTTAATTTTTAAATATCAGAAGAATGTAGTGACCACAGTTTATATTTTCCCTCTTCATTTTCCTCGGGGCCTGCGTTGCTCATTTAAATGCAATTTGCTGTGTGTTTGGGTCAGTGAGTTAAGTCAGGAGGCTCTTACAGTAACTCAGTGCTGTGGAAATTCCAGAATTTTGGCTGGGGTCTGGAGAAGAAGCACAGTATTTGTGGCTCAGAGGGCCACATTAGTTAAGCACCAGGCAGTGGTTCGGCCTACTTTGGGTACAGATCTTCAGCCTAATCCATTTGGTTTAGCATGGAAACATTCAGCAATGCCTGAAAAGGCCAAGAGGCCAGTCGAGATGACTACAAAGGTTATAAACCAGAAGACTTCCTCCTTGGTATTTTAAAACCACACGCTATTTAACAACATTCCTGCCTATTAACTGCTGGGAAGGGCACTACCTTATTGCCTTTTGCATAATGGAACCAGTCTTTCCCCTCAGCGGCCCCCGTGTTGCTTTGATCAAGTTCAAAAGATGAGGGAAATGATGACTAAGGGCCTTGGGAACCAGACTGAAGAATCTCACAGACATACTCAAGGGCTTTTTGGAGATTGTTGTTTGTTTTTTCTACTGATGCATCATTTTGGTAAACAATTCCTATATTCTGCGCACTTATCAAATTCCTTACCCAAATATTTGCTATTTATAAAATAATCAAGGAAACAGACTTGTGTTTATTATTCCTAAATCAACAGCAGTTTGATGAATTCAAAACAGTCTTACTTTTTCCTCTTCCCTCTCCCTTTCCCAGCTTCTTGTACAAGTGCCAACATGATACACCCAACTCTCTCTTCAAACAGTAAAAACAAAAAATAAAAGTGACCTTCATGAACTGTGCATTGCCATTGCACAGGTTAGACTTTGGCCAACAGCCAGCCCCCCTTAGCATCAGTGATGGATATTTGGAACCGATTGAGCTGGAAAGGGATACAGTAAATGTCTGTTTCCGGTTCACAGAGGTCTCAGCGTCACCACATGGTTTGGACGTCTGACCAGTTTCCTGACTTTGAGAGTCTCTTACTTTAAACATGAAGAATCAACCCGGGAAAGGAAAGGAAAGACACACGCAAAAGTCTGCCTCAGACTGTGCTGTCGGTCTCTCTCAGGGTGGTTTCTCCAGACGGGAATTAAACAGAACTTTTTTGATACGGACAGTGCTTTCTATTGCCGTCCTATCGCAGGGTGATGGTGAGGTCACAGGCTGGGCTCAGATGCTCCGAGGCCAGTTTTTGACAACGCAGCTTCCAGGAAAGCCCCTTCTTGACTAAGAGTGGTCAAAGAACCCAGCAAATCCAAATGAGGCAAACTCGGAAAACTCTTTAAAGCAGGTTCCATTCTATATTGTATTTAATTGGTTCTATTTCTATTGTGCATGTGTGAAAGGCTTTGGTAGGTACACACCTTTAAACATTCCTTTCTGAAAGAGATACATTTCTTAAACCAGTATGGAGAGGAAACCAAAGAATTCCAATGAATCATTTCATTCTAAAATAATTACAGTTATTCTTTAGCAAATTAAAACTCCAGGTCTGCAATAAATCCAGCTGTGCACAGAGCTGCCACAAAGCTTAACCTATATATTTACACACTTAGGCCCTCTTGAAAGTCACCTTCTTCTTGCAGGTCCTTGATTCTATCCTTGTTTCACGAGCATGTTTCTATGTCGATAACTAGAAAAGCAAGTCTCATTCACTTCTGAAGCTCTTCCAATAATTGTTTCTATTCCTTTATAATATGCTGAGCTGGTTTAAAAAACAGGCTCTTGCTCAGCCAAAATGATGCTGGTACTGAGAAGAATGAGCTCATTCTTCTTACCGAGAGAGGACAAAGCATTCTAGCTCCCAGAGGAGATGGTGAGGAGAAACATCAGCAACGAAAGTGGGCAGGCATTGGTAGCAGATGCTTCATTACGTGTTCATCAGTAGACATTTCATTTTGCCCTGGGAGTGTAGGGGCGGGAGTCATCTCATATTCAAAGGTCAGAGAAGCCAGGGTAGAGCAGTAAAGCACTGACGCCTTGCCCTAGCAGCTGGTCACAGCCATCCCAGCAACAAAAGTCAAGAGAAGGGTAGGAGGGGAAAGTTCCTCTCGTTTTTCTTTTCCTCCAACATTATGAAACAACTAGGGAGGCTAATCCCTTAGGATTCGATTTAGGCTTGCCCAGATTATGTTCACTCAGGAACTTCTGCCTTGAGCCACTCTTAGGCAATGAACTAGTCCCTACTTCCTGGAAGAATATTATTGAATTGTCTAAAATAATGCATGCTTCCTTCTAGGAGGCCAGCGGAAAACCCCAATGATGCCTTTTCCCATTAAACTATTAGTATTTCTCTTTCCAGTAAATACAAAAAGAACAATATGCAACCCATTACTAACTACCAGCCTAGACATATTTTTAAATTGAAAATAATCTTTTTTTTTTTGTTTTCCAGCTTAAAATTTTGACTACAGTAAGCTTTCTGGGGATAGAGACCATGCCATATATTTTTTTTATCCCCACAATACCCATATTATTTATATACACAGTTGAGAATGAGTGCGTTTTTCAATGAAAGAAATTGCCCTCCAAAATTAAAAACCTTTTTCATGTAGATCTTTGGCCAAGTAAAGGCCCATAATATCTGTGAACATGACTAAAAAGCAGTGAGGATCATTCTTGTCTCATAACCTAGTGTGAAATCCAGAATGATGGTTGGTTCCCTGTTTATTCTGCTGGATAGAAGGAGCAACGTGGATAAACTAAAATCAACTTACAATTCAAAACTCCTCTGAATTTGGCTTTGATTTGCAGTAAATCCCACACCTCAACAGTGCCCAGGATCTTCTTCCATCCATCCTTAACGCAAACCTTTTTGTGGTTGATGAGGACCCAGTTCAGAGATTCTAGAAGTCCAGAGGCGGTAGCCATCTAGAGAAAGAGCAGGGGTAGGAGAAGGCACTGGGCGCAGGACTCGGAAGTTCAGTGGCGGCTTATCTCTGCTCCCATATTACTTTTGTTTTCTTGAAAAATGTTTTTGTCTCTTCGTGCCTGAGGGCTCTTCTTGTAAGTCAAGACGAATGGACTAAAAAATGTATAACTTTCCTTCTGGGACTGTGATTGAAACTTACAAATAAACACAATTTAATGGTACTTTGCATTGCTGTGGCATTATGCCAAATGTGGAAAGGGCTTATTATGCAATAGTGATAGCTAAAAATGGATGTACTAAGTCAAACCTCAAGAATTATCAAAATCTCAGAGCACGTCAGGAACAAAAATGGAAACAAAGGAAACATTTACATACTTTTAGCTCAAGATTTTACCACTCTTTCATCCTACAGCTAGTTTAAACGCATGCTTCAAAGTTATAATCATTTTGAGTGAAGTCCCCTAGGTGACTTGAATGTATGCAAATTTAATCCTGGTCATTTGAATTTGACACAATTCAGCAATTTTGGAAACTCATTCTCTAGTTATTCAAGTAAATGAATTGTGTCATTTGTTTATTTGATGTGATTTTCAAAAAAATGGGTTCTTTGAGAAACTGCTTCTGGGTATCAATACCAAAATGGAAACACTGGCTAAAATCATAAAAGCAGGAAAATTAATTTCAGGGTATTTTAAGCTTCCCGGCTTCCTGGGTTCACAGGGCTTCCGAAGTTGAGACTTGCTCTCTGATGTCACTGTTCAAATCCATATGGTGGGCATCTTTGAATCACATCCTGCTTACATTTTTCAGTGCCTCAGAAAATGAAATTTCCCTCTTTTAATTCTCAAAACCAGACTCAAGTGAACCGTTTTACCCACCTGCAGCTTCCTCTGAGGAATATAACTCTTTGATTCAATCCATAATTTCCTCATATTCCTCAACCCCCCAAATTATCCTATTTTACTTTTAAGTCCAAATCATTATTACTGTCACTGATTTCCAAGTTGGGAAATGGAGGACGGCTTCTTGTGCCGCATCACGAATATAGTACACAAACACAAGCCAGGAAAATTCTCATCTTGGTAGCTGGCTACTGCAATATACAACTTTGTTGCTTCAATAGTGTGTCAACATAGTTCCACAGGCTTTGCAAATCCAGAAACTTTGTGCTTCTAAAAGGCTCAATGAAGGAAAAGAATATCTGTTGACTCATCAAGACCATACAGTAGAAATGGTGTGTGAGTCCTATTGCTTAATGCCTCAGGTAGAGGTCCCTGGAGTCAGGGACCTCAAAGAAGAGACTGTGAAATATAGACTTGCTGCTGACTCAACAAGCTCTAGCACAGCACCCAAGCGTGGGTAATCAACCACTGGTCATTGGGCACACCCTTCCTGACCCGTCTCTTCCTTGTCCAGCTTTCACCCCCACATCCTATCGTCGTATTGCTTTAACTAAACTACGATTTCTGCTTCCATCCTACTCCAACACCCTTTTGCGTTTCTCAACATCTTCTCTACCTGCACGTGTCTCTTTTGTATCTGTGTCTTATAAAAACATACATCATTCTTGAGTTTTTATACTGGAAATAGATGTGGTTCTAAAAGTACACGATGTCACCATGTACTGTGAGTTCTCAATTCACATCCTGTTCCATCTGCCAGGAGAGCCTGTCCTTTGTGGCCAGGCGAACTGATACATATCCTATAAGACCTGGCTTATGCCCTATATGCTCCGTGAAGCCTTCTCTGACTGCCCCCCTCCTCTGTGCTTTCAGGCACTCAGGGAAGCCTCTATCATAACTTTAAGCACAATGTCCTACCATTGTTGACTTATCCCTCTCTATTTCGAGATTGTGAACACTCTTAAAAGGAATCATCTTTCATCTCTCCTTGCAAACCCTAGCAAAGCGCCTGGCATATATTTAAAAAATGCTTGTTGAATGAATGAACGAATGAAGGATCTTCCTGATTCTGAAATCTGGCCATCAGTATCTAATCCATTGCACCTTTATTTTATCCATCCATTACTATCCTAATCTTAATTGTTTGAACACTTATCTCTGTTGCACACCTAAGGCTCAAATATATTTCTCGCCTTCAGTGACATCATACAGGACATCACTCACCCCACACTGGGCATATACACAGAAGTTTGTGCTCTGTGGTTTCACGTAGCAACATATCCAACCAACAATGGTCACTGGCATGAATACAAACAGTAAAGCCATGGCATGCATACCCCTTTTCTTTCACTCCATGCTAACCTAGAGCCAGGGGAACAACTCGGCTTCAAGGAGGCTGAAACTGCTTCTATAAAGAACCTCTTAGGCTGCCAGTTCTCAAGCAGGTGATGAAAATGAAAGAGAAGGTAGCTTGCATGATTGACTAAGCAAATGTGGCAGCTGCCCCTCACATCCTGAAGTAATTAGTGCACTAAAACTCCTTGCATGCAGATTTTTTTTTCAAATGATAGGATACCTACATATAAAAATTCAGAAAGATTGTATTTATGTGAATAGAACGTGATTGTACCTCCAAAACATTTCCTTTTAGCGTCACTCTCTGCTCAAATCTCCTGGGCCCCCCCTGAATTTTGAGTAAAGAATTGCCAGACCAAGTTTTTACACATCCATAAGGGCTATGTTTGTTTTTATATGTACTTATTCTCTGCCTGATTCTGCTGATCTTGCTTAAGAAACATTATGTCAATGGAATGGTGAGGTTGTGGGATGAGGCCTCTTGTAAAGCAGTAGCCATTTCCTCATGCAGGTTCAGGAGATCTGTTTCTCTGGACAGTTGTTAGTAACCTTTGCAGTGGACACTATTTGAACCCACTGTTTGGAGGAACATTTCCTCTTGTAATGTGGTTTTGGAAAGCAAGTCATTTTATTCCCTTCTGTGTGTGTGTTTTAAAATTCCCAGCTTAAATAGTAAGTCTAGTGATTATTGGCTCTTTTCCATAAATAGGGATGTTTAGGGGTATAAAGTGTCATAATGTTCCCGTTTTACCGAAGTACTTTGGAACAGTTTATCTTGCCTTCCAAAGAAGTGTTACAAGGTAGACTGCACATTTAAGAGAAGAAACGCTCTAAGTTTTAGCTCTAGATGCCTCGAGGCGAGAAATCAGTAACAAAAATTTCATCTACAACTTGAAATAACTAGGAGGATCCTTCAGTAAATTCCCAAGACTGATTATGTTAGAAACTCAATTGGGTAAAGGCCATATTATATGCCCATGGGTGCAAGGTCTGACATGAGTGCTGTGACTTTATCATAAAGGATAAAAATCTTTAAAATAGGTTTTCTGCCTCAAGGAGATTACAGCAAAGTTAGGGGCAGAAATTGTAATCATGAGGTAAGAGAAATAAAAATAAAATATTTCAATAGCAGAGCTAAGTAAAAAGAGATGGCCGCTTGCACAGGGCTCTCTGTGGTTAATCACCAAATAAATTCTACAGGCAGGAAGTACTCTGAGACCTCATAGAGGGCAAAACTGAGAAGGCATCTTTCAGGGTAGACAGAGTACAGATAGGTTGAGGAAGGGGGAAAACCATGGTGATTCAGGCAGACTTGAGTTCAGCTTCTCCTAGGAGGACCTGGGACAAGTTCCTTCCCACTCTGAATCTGTCTCCTCAGAAGAAAACAGAGATAATGCACCCATCCCTCTGGGTTGTTGTGAGGAGTAGATGAAATCTGTGTAAGTAAATTCTTGGTACACAGCATCCCACAGATTAACATTTATGACCACCAGACATCACAGCATTTATCGATTGGTCTTTTAGTTTATCGTCTGTTTCCCCCACTCATAAGTAAGTTCCTTGAAGGCAGAAACATAACATTGTTCCACCATGCGATCCTCAGTGTCTATATTACAACCCAGTACATATTTGTTGAATGAATAACTGAATGAATAATGAATTTAACATAAAAAAATTAGAGTAGTTAATATTTTTCAACCCTGTCTTTTTCATACTTCTCATCCCCTTCCATTTTCTTCATCTTTTTGAGTAATAAGAGATATTGGAAGCAGCAGGCTAAGTTCCAAATGAGTGGCATTTAAAGTTGTCACTATGAGTTAAGGCTATCAGAACTTGACGTATTTGCCTGGAGATGATAGACAGTCTCATGACCAAAAAAAAAAAAAGCGTGGCTTCCCACTTCCTCCATCCCCCCCTCCCCTCTGCTCCTGGTCATGTCTGTGCCCTTGAAGCTCTCTCTTCCATCAATATCTAAAAATAAAGCACAGAGACAAATCATGAGGAGGAAATCAACGATTTTCCACACAGACTTTCCAACTTTTGTGAAGAGAAGTTTGGAATGCTATTTCCCTTTCCTTCAGCCCAACGCAATGCCCTTTTCCAAGCCCAGGAAGAGTTAGTTAGCCAAGGCACGCCAAAGGAAGCACAATGGTTAGAAAAGTTTGCATTTGTCGTAACACTAGGTTGAGCTGGAATGGGCTTCTCTTATGAGAACACTCAGCTCAGTGTTGCGAAAAACCCCTGTCACCACCACCAGAGTCAGACAAATTTTGACCTAATTTCTGTTCCATTACAATTTTGTAAGCTAAAATTAATTTTTTGTTTGTGTAAAGAACACTGACTAGGGTTTATTTCACTAGTGGGAAGGAGGGAATCAACAATCAACATTTTATTATCTCAAGTTGGTAGATGACCAGCTAAAAAGTCTCATTAAAATCTGATTTGCAGGAAATGGACCCATTTACAGCTCCCCACTTGATAGTATGTTTGTTAATGGCACAGAGGGAAGATAAAGTGAGTCACAAAAAGTCAACTGTGGATCGAGTGAGTGTCTTCCCACATTAGAGATTGCATGACACCTCGTTGTGTTCTCTGTGTGAGACACAGAGTTCAGATCCTTGCACTTTTCACTCTAACCCGCAGATCTGCAAACCCCATTATTGCCTAAGAAGATCCAGAATTACTGGATGTTTTCCTTTCTTCTGACTTAAAATGTATGTCATCAACCACGTCAAGGAAAAAGACTTGGTACAAAGTATTCTCTGGGGTATCTTACTCCTTCTTCAATAGTCTCACCATGAGCATTCAGCTTAAAAATGGTTTCATCAGAGGATTGTGATATCCTTGTGTGAGATCTTCCAGAACTTCAAAAAATCTAAACATCTCAGGGACATCTTATAAACAGGTTGATGAGAAAACTTGGGTATTTTGTTTTTCATGTAAAAAAAATCTTAGAATTTATGTATCTTTCTGGACTTGATAAGAATTTTTTGTAACATGCTAACTAGTCAAAGTCCCATCAAGGGACACAATTCACCCCAGAAGTTTTAAATGAGGACACTTTAATAAATAACTACATACAGAGATAGAGACACAATAAAGGAACAATCAAGGGGTATTGAGGCAACCAGAAACAGTAGCAGCTTCCATTTCTCCTCTTAGACCTGAGCCCAGTCAGAGCTGGAGGCAGCAGCCAAAGATACTCACACAGGGAAGGCAGGGAGCTGAGAAAAAAATACTCCAATGGCTATGTCCTTCTGACCGCTGATCTCCTGCTGGTGCTTCTCATTGGCCAAACTCAAGTGGTAACCAGTGGCAAGGAGCCTGAGTGATATATTCCATAGGGATCAGCTTCCCAGCACATAGAGCAAGGTGGAGAAGGGCAGAGAATTAATCTGGTAGGATTAATTAATCTGGTAGGACATCTGGAGCATAACTAGACTAATGTTCTTCATTTGCAACGATTTTGTTCATTTTTTGTCAGTATTTATGATAAATCTGCAACCAGGCATCCAGGCTCTCCATCCTAACCCACTTTGTGACCCATCTGAACCTATTTTCCAGACACTGGAATGGAGTTTCTCTCTGTGCAATATTAATTGTTCTCCCTCAGGATTAATCCTGATCTCCATGCCAACTAAATACATTTAAAAATTATGAAATTTATAAATGGTCTCCCTCCCTGCCCCTTTAAATCTTTAAATTCATAATCTCTCTACTTGGCACCGTTTAATTCCTTCAAGGACATTAAAACATTGAGCTTTCATTATCTCATAGACCTTTACTATAATCTCTGTTAGGTAGGCATCTTGGTAGAGTACCTAGTACTGCAGCACACGAAAATAGACGCTTAATAAATGCTTGTTGATGGGATGATCATCATTAAATGCCTCTTATATAGATAGGAGAGCTCATACTTAAAAGTTAAGCAATCGAGCCAATATCTCAGTGTGCCAATAGGATTAGAAGCCAAGTTGGAAGGCTTACCCTGAAAATGCTGCCTCCAAACAGAGATTTTTGCTAACTAGGACAAGAATTTGAATGAGTCTACTTTCTTCCTGTACTTTGACCCAGTCTTAAGAATAACTGAGATATTCCGGGAATGGTTTTTAAACTGAATTGTTTCATAGATTGCCGGAGAAATTTATGCCCACTATTTCTTTGTAATCATTAGACATGAAACTTAGAAACAAAAAGTTGAGTTATATCTTTTAGAATAATTGATCTGAATTATTAAGGTTTACCTGCATGATTTCTAGGATGGGGAAAATAAAAAGTAAAGGAAGGTTAGCCTTGAGAATGACCTGTGTGATTAGTTACAACCAAATCTTCATCAATTAAACTAAAGGATAAAACTGACCAGAAAAAGTGAATGTACATGGTTTGAAAACCTCCATAGATGTTACAAGCCCCTCTTCAACCAAGCCTTCTGCTATATGGCATAGTTCTAAATGATAATTTTTCTTGGATGCCACTGTTTTCTTGAACATTCCATGGGGGATTCATACAGAGGAGGAGAATGGGTAGGGGCTAGATCCACTGCAAGCCAGATGAACTCTTTGAGAAATAATATTAAATCAGATAGGTTAAAATTTTCTACCTAGGGTGAGCTATTCCTCAAAATGAAGACAGCTGTTAAGTGTCTTGCATAAGGACTGGTCTGTAATCTTAGAAACATCTGTGCTGTCTTCCTTCAGAGAACCCATAGCTAGCCCTCTGTGCTTCTAGATGTCCCTGCGTGCACAGCTTCATGGTAGGTGCACATGGCTGCAAAAAAAATGGAAGGCTAGTACAATTATAAAAATTTTCTTCCAAGAATTATAACAAATGTACCACATTAATACAAGGTGTTGATAATTGGATGGCATATGGCAAGTCTGAATTTTATGCATGATTTTTTTTTTTTGCAAACCGACATCTTCTGCCCCCACCCCCCCCGCAAAGAAACAAAGAAACATATGAAAAACAGAAAACAACACCTAACAGAGAGCTCAGTTCTTCTTACATTACATTTATTTTAAATCACTGATGACTAATTTCTAAATAACTTATGTTTTTATGTTGGGTATTATCTTCAGCTCCTTCTTCTTTCTCTTCATAGCCATAGTCACATTGGAATCCTATTTCCTAAACACCTCTTGAATTTGAGCTTTTCCTCACCATGCCCTTTGCCTAGTCCAGGTTACTAATGATCATTTCTCATCTGGACCACTGTGGACCAAGCTCTTAATGGGTCTCCCTCCTTCTACTCTCCACACTGCAACCATCATCATTTTTTAAAACCCAAATCTGCTCAAGTCAATTGCTGGCTTAAAACTCTTCAGAGGCTTCCGGTTGCCTTGCAAGCCATTCTCTTAAACATTGTTTCTTCATTCTTACCTCTTCAGCCTTGCCTTTCACCACTCTTCCTCTCATACTCCCCTTTGTCAGTAAAATAAAAGTCCAGACTCATGGCCCTTCCTTAACCTGACCCCAGCCTACTTCTTTAGCTGCATCTCCTCCCACTCTCTTTCTTGCCGTCTATATCCAGGCTTGCGTTTTGCCTGGCAAATGATTCTCCATGCAAGACTCGGCTCAAGTGACACTTAATCTGACAGCCCCACTGACACAACCTTTTTCTATGTCATCCTAGCACAGTATACATATTTAAGTTACTGCATGGACAACAGAGCATCATGTTCATTGTTTGTATGGTGGTCTCCTCAGTGAACTCTAAGGTAATAATCTTCAACCTTTTCAGGATTATGTTTCCTTATCTAGCACAAGCACTGCCCTTAGACCTGGACAAAGGCGGTTTTGTGCTTTAGAGAACACACCCTGGGCCTCCTCCAGCAGTACCCCTCCACATGAGGTGAGAAGTCGGTAGGGCAAAGGAGATGCACATGCCTAGTTCCCACGTTTCCTGCTTCCAAATGGTTGTGTGTCCTTCCAACACTTAAGCAGGGCTTTTCCTTAGATCTGTCCTCTCGAAAAGGGACCAAGAAGGTGGTGTGCTCACCTCTAGGACTGAGGGGTGGCCAAGAGTGACTACTCTAATACAGAGTATATAGTAAAAGCTTGGATATTCAGGCTAGGGTGTCCTTATGTGCACATGCAAGGTCTCAGGCAATGCAAGGCAAAGCCAGGACTGGGAAGAGAAGGCAGACAGGTTGAGAGCTAGGAGCACATCAAGGCTTTGGAGAATTTTAAAGTTGAACCTGGTGTGACAGTTTGAAGCTTTTTGTGGATCCCAGAAAAGATCATACTCTTGAAACTAATCCATTCCTGTTGGTGTGGGACCCTTTAATTGGATTGGATTCAGCTGGGGTAACTTTGATTGGATCACTTCAGTGAGGCATGACCCAGGGTGGGTCTTGGTCCTCTTGCCAGAGTCCTTTATCAATGGAAGAGGAAAAAAGCTGCAAACACGGAGGCACAGAAAAAAGTGGCAGAAACAGAGAGACCCTGAGAGGCTGAGACAGAGGTCCCAGAGGCTGGAGGCTGGAATCAGCAGAGCATAGAGGCACAGAAAGAGGCCCCAGAGAGGCTAAGAGGGAGGCCAGGAGGAGAGGGGAGAGACAAACCAAATGCCTGATCATCCATAGCTGAGCTCGGGGAGGAATCAAGCCCAGAGGAGAAGAAATTCCTATTATAAAAGCCAACACATTTCTGGTACATTGCTCCCAGCAGCCTTTAGCAAACTAAAACACCTGGCTTTCTAGGTAGTTATGAAGATACATTTACCATGGTGGGGGGATGGAACATATTTTGTCATATGCAACCTTGAAATATGTAGATGTATGCTATATGGCCTGACCTCTGCAAATGTTAGGGGACTGGTGTCTTGTTTACCCAGTGCAGGGCACATAGGAGGTGCTTAATGAATAAGGATTGACTCATGTCAAAAAGGGGTGAAATAATTGAGACTTAAAGGAAATAAATGTGTGACACCTGAGAAAGAAAAAATAATAGAAAACCATAATTATTACTGAATTGTGAAACTATCTAGCTAATATGCTTCCTAAAAAATGCTTATATTCAAGGGGCCAAATATAAACATCTTGCTGTAAATATGTTATTTAACAAATCAATGTTCAATTTCTTTTAAGCCTCACTTGAATTTCTCAGCATTGTCTGTATTTCCAAAACACAACAAAAATCTACAAAGCACTCCATAGACGGGTGAAGAATAAAGTCAAATGAAATAGGAATCAGCAAACTCAATTATGATTGTTACAGTCTATCCAGAGAGGAAAAATTAATAAAAACTAGCAACAACATTTCTTGGAACCACCATTTCAGATCTCTGCCACTTCAAATGACCCCTTTATTCTTTACAGGCAGACAAAGTCATTACTGCAAGAAGGAGGAGCATTTGTCTTCCAGATGGAATCTTAAGGAGTAAGCTCCTGCTTGCAGAGAGATGATGATTTCAGCAAGCATGGGTGTTCAGCTTTTTCTCAGGTTTAAGAATCAATGGCTCGACATGTTGAGTAACAAAGACGTTTTGTCTTTTATCTTTTCTCTACAGATAATCATTTTATTGTGGCAAACAAGTGAAAAATAATTTTCATAGTAAAATATGTATATGTATATGCTTATATTTATGTGCACATGTATATATGTATGGCCAGAGAGAAAGAGAGAGGAAGGGAGGGAGTGAAGGAGAGAGAGAAAGAGAGGGAGAGAGAGAGATTGGGATCTATTTTATTTAATCTGGAAAGTCAACTGAGAAACATCTATTGAGTGATTACTCTATGCTCAGAATTTGCCACATTATGCCAAGCATAGATGATAAAAGACATAGTCCTGCCCCCAATACAGTTTACAATATTTCAGAAAAGTGAGTCTGGAGTGAAGGGAGGTGCTTTGTGGGCATATGTTGGGGAGTGGGTGGGAGAGATGGTCAGATTGCCAATTGCCTGTCATGAGTCAGATTCAGCGATAGATGCTTTGTATTAGGATATTTCATTTAATTCTCACTAAACCACTGCACGTAAGTCTTATTCTCATTTGCAGATGAGGAAACAGGTTTAGAAGAAGAGCCCAATGAAGGGGCAATCTGTTGGGCAGTTCAAAGAGACTTAAACATTTTGAAATGAATCAGGAATATGGTCTCTGTTAATTCAAGATAATCTTATCACATGATTTCTTATATAACTGGTGAAAAGTAAATTTGGCCCATATCTGCTTAGCACATATATTAATCCTTCATTAGAATTTAATCATATTACAGGAAAAAATTCACATATATATATACATTATGTATCTATTTATAGATACATATTATTTCCCAAAAGCTGTTTCATCACTGCATTTTAAGGAAAATGGAGAGTCTACCGAGCCCTGGCTTTTTGGTTTGTTGAATACAAACAAAATCTTTATTCTTAGTGAGAAGGTCTTTGACATAACTAAATAGTATATTATTCCTTAGAAGGAAGTTGCAAGATGGAAGCCGAAACAAGGTTGAGCTGCTCTGTCAAGAAAGGAAAAGAGACTTCAGAAGGCATAAGACCCAAGAATAAGGTGTCAGAGCCTAGAAGGTTGAGCCCTGAAAAGAAATGGAGAGAGAGAAAAGAGACTTGGGAGTGGGGTCCATCCGAAGGGGCTTTCTCAAGGAACAGCCTGTGCAGTCTGCTGTGTGGCCTCCTCACGCTCCACACGGTTTTTGATAAAGTCTACCTGGGTCACAAATGCTTTTGACTTGGAGGAGCTAGAGTCACAGAGCAAGGGGATGGGCATATTCAAAACAAAGAAGTGTTGAATTTTTATTGTTATGAAATTGGTTTCTTTTGTCCCTCACTAAGTAAAGAGAAACATATATTTACAGACTACCGACTTGGAGAGGCAGCTGGTCATTCTCCCGAGTCACCGATGAGTCTTGGTCAGATCTCATCTCAGGTGAAACACCCAGGCAATGCCATTGGCAGAGTCAGGATTCAAGCGCATTCCATGATTTCTTCTGCCACATACCATGGCCCATGCAGTGGGAACAACTCTGAACCTGAAGAGGGGAAACTTAGTTTTACGCTTCTGCTCTGCTACTTGCTAGCAAGTGACCTTTGGGTGAATTAGCCCCTCTAGGTCTGCTTCCCCCATCTGTGAAATGTGAATAATCAAACCTTTCCAGTCTACCTCACAAGTAAATTTAGAGGATCATATGAGATAACAAGCAAGAATATATTTTGTAGACTATAAAGAGCTTCAAGTGATTGGGTCAACTACTTCCACAGAAATACCTGAATATAAACATACTTGCCCTGAATCAGAGGTCCTGGGTTTAGCAAAAACTGATGTTTTCAAAGAATATCAGTCACTTAAATGCCAAAATTACCAAAATGCAAAAAACAAACAAAAAACACAAATGAATCCAAGTGATTCATTATTGTGTTAATAGTCAATATTGAAATATAGTCAAGTGATTTGTTAAATAGTTTGAGATTTTCTTGTCAATTCAAATCAGTCCCTGGGAATAGAATGGGAAGAAAGGGGTTGGGATTCAAGATAGCATTTAGCTGGAAGTTCCTTGGGTGGGACCTTATTTTCCAATAATGGTGAGAATTCTGGAAGTCATGGATCCAATGGATTGTTGTACTGAAGGCCTTCTTGGTTTCTTGTCTGTCCAAGACAAAAAGAACCAAGTTTGGTGTCCTGACCTCATGACAGGAGGCCCTCAGGCTCATCATCGCTCCCATCCTGGTACCTAAAGATCCAATGTAAGCTCTCTTGACCTTGATTGCAATGAAATACTCTTTTTCTTTTCTAATTTAAAAAATGTTTTAGGCATACAAAATACAAGGACTTTCCTAAGTCCAGTTGTTATTCCTCAAGATAGAAGAGAAGAGTGATTACCAACATGAATTTATTTTAAGGTTATTCCCATGAAGATCATTTAATTTTCTCAGACATGAGAGCCTATTGAGTCTAACCAAATACTAGGTTAGCATTTCTATTCCTTAACCAGCCAATGAAATAAAAGTAATTAGGCAGTAAGAGGTGTGAAAAAAAACTTCATGTAATATTGTATGTTTTTCAAGTTATCTCCTTGTGATCCTTATCCTTATAGTCCAGGAGACATTAGTGCTAGGAAAAGTGGAAAATCTACACTTAGGTCTCCCTTAGGCATGTATTCCAATAATAGATAATTTCAGATTTTGGAAAAATTGTGTTTCTCCAAAAACATACCAAAGATGAATGAATCAGCTTTCAGTCCCATGTCTCCTCCTGGGGACTATGTTTGTCATAAGAAAGGATTTGCATTGCACCATCTTCAGCTTCAGTTACAGATGACATCGGAAACTTCAATTTCCATGCCTAGCATATTTTGTGACATTTTCACTAACCTCCTAATTGAGAAAATACTGAGCTCTCAGCTGGCAATTGGGATGGCTTTTAAGGATAGAGGATAATCTGCATCAACCTGTTTCCATAGCAATATAATATGTACATGAAGGCCACACCAATGCAAGCCTTGGAGAACACACTCTGGGAGGGCTAGGGCAGGGTTTACCTCCTCTTGTCTCTCCTACAGTGCCAATACACTGCTGAAAAATATAGGATGTTGGTAAACGCTGGATTGGATTGAATCAAGATTGCTGAAGGGGAGAAGATAACAAGAGAAAAGTCAAGGCACAAAATGAGAAGCAGAGTATTGAAGCAAACCACTCTTTAAATAGGAGACACAAATGGTAACAATTCAAAGTTGATTCTATTGGGCCCATTTGGACAAGCTCCTTTTCCCATTGATCTCCCCACCTATCTGTTCTTTCATTAATACTGCTGACCTTGATCAGCTACCAACCTCTAATCTATCCTTGAAGACTCACTTAAAAATCACCTCCACAGGGAGTGCTCTCTTGAGCCCCCCAGACATTGTGAGATGCCTCCTCTCCTTAGATTATGTATGTACCTAGCACTTTGTCCTTACCTTTGTTTCAGCACTTATCTCATTATATTTTTGTGGTTTGTTTACATATCAGTCTTTTCCCTCCTCAAACCCTCCAACAACCTAAACTGTAATACTCTTAAAGATGTTGCCTTGTTTTTCTGTTATTTGTGCCTATTATCTTAGCATCCAGCCCTACCCAAGTCCCTGGCCCTCAGGAAATGCTCAGTAAGTGTTTGTTGAACTAGGCCCAGTGTAGTTTACATCTGTGGGCTCCAGTAAATGCATGAAATCGCAAAATAAGCTTCTTGAACTCCCACTTGGACCCCAGTAGGTTACAGCTATTTCTCCACAGGCAAAAGACACAGAGAAGAGGCACGTTAGACACACAGAATCAGTGCCCTATGTAAAAATCTTCGTTACCTAAATGTGTAAGCCAGAGCTCAGCACATTCTGAGGAACTTAATTGTTCGCACCCCTCTAGTACAAAGAAATCAAGAGACATCCGTGATAGGAAAACCCTTTTTCAAAAGACTCACTGTCTCTGCTTCCTGATGGATTTGGTGTGGGACTTCTCTCTAGGCTGTTTTCTCAAGGGCCCAGTTTAATCTGGTTTTAAAGTAATCACTGCACAGAGAGTTCCATTAATTCCCTAAGATGGCTGTCTCCCGAATTAGTAGACTTCTAGGGGTCTCTTGTACAAATAAACAGTTGGTGACACTGAACCAGAGCTAGGTTGCTTTAGCATTTCTCTGTGTGCAGCTTAGCTGAGACATAGCTGGACTTGAACATGTTTATACAAACTAACTAATCCTACTAGATCATCATGACCTACAATTACCCTTCTGTACTCAACTTGTGCCAAATGAGGCAGTAGTTTCATAATGAGAAAGAGTTTCCATTAAAGACACAGGTGGGACCCCTGCATTACTTTCCTTTCACTCAAGTGTCCCATGTCTCCCAGTATCAATGATAGAGAAGCAACATTAAGGGTATGACCCTCTAAAGGGCTGCTGTATAGAACACAAAAGAAAGCCCCCCTTTGTTACCAGTTGGAACTGACTTAGAAACTCTGAGGCCATTCTGCCTAAACAAGGCTTTGTGTCCTAATTAGTTCCACTCCACTCATGATAACTCTAGTTACTAAATGTTTCACTTGTACAAATATCAATGAAATGATTTTCTGATAGACTGACAAACTCATACTTTGGGCTCAAGGAATATCTTAAAATATTCTACAGTTGGAATCTGATGGACCTCAAATATATTTTCCTCAAATGTTTCCTGTAAATTTTTAACAGGATGAGGATTCTAGGGGGATATTAATGCATGTGTTTTTTATTCATTTACACTCATACCACTAAAATCCTATATTATAAAAGCTAGCTGATGTTCAAGAAACCAGTTAAACTTTTAAATAATCTTTGTAAAGGCTTTCTTCTTAACAACAGGAAGATGTTTTTGCCAAAAGAAAATGAACTCAAACACCAGAAAACCTGGGTTTGATTCAAAACTAACCCATGAGGTTTAAAAGGGCTGTAAACTTGGTGAGTGAAACGAATTTAGTTTCCACATATTACATATCCATATGCTATGTTGACGTGTGTGGGTACTCTTTTCACATATGCTGATATGTGTGTGAACATTTGGAAGGTCAGAGCCAGTTAGCAGGTTAGGTTGGAACAGGGTGCTAATGAGGTCAAGATTCCAGGCTTGGTCCTCCTGAGAATGGGATGCCACTTCTCTTAAGTCAATTCCTGGCTACTAATAAGCTCAGTGGCCTTGGGCTACTCTGATTCAATCCAATCTATCAAGTTTATTGAAGCCTACAAAGCACCAGCACTGTACTCAGTGCTGGGACTACCACGAGGACACGAGGACAGCAACGTGATCACTACACGTAAGGAGATCACAATCCACCAAGAGAAAAAGACAAGTAAACATACAATAACAACAGTGTAATATAGGGGTAAAAAGTAGGACTTACCAATACTTGGGGGCTGGGAAAGAGTTCACAGAACATGGCTTTTCCTCATCTTTCAAGCCTCAGTAGAGTATTACCCTCTTCTGTACAGATTTCCCCAGGCAAATATAGGTGTTCCCTTCTCTTTATAGACTCAAGAAATGGGCACTCAAGGAAATTTGGTGAACAGATGATAAGCATTATCCAGGTTTACAGACCGAGTTTAGAGAGGAGAAGGATATAACCAGACAAAGGAATTGGGGAGTAGGAGGATTGGAAGGAAGGGCCAATGGATGGGAAGTAACTGGGAATGACAAGTGCGGAGGTAGGAGGTAAGTCACAGCTCTTGAAGATTTTACATGCTCTCATTTTATATGGTTTCATTTTGAAGGTTATGGGAAGTTATTGAGGATTTTAAGAGGGATTGGACTTGTGTTACAGCAAAAATAATTTGAGAGGCAGATTAGATGGCAGAGAAATGAGCCTGGAGGCAGCAGGGCAAATTGGGAACCTGTTGCCGTTGCCTAGGCAGGAGTCAAGTACTGCCTTAGCAGTAGTGGTGAGGATGGAGAGGAGAGGGTGGATCCAAGAGCTGACTAGAAGGCAAAGTCAGTGAGACTTGAAGAATGATTGCATGTGGGGTGAGCAAAGGAAGGAGTCCTGCATGGTCCCAGTTTTCTCCTTTGGGAGATTGGTGGATGGTGGTGTTACCAGTCATTATGGGTAATGCAGGAAGAAGTACAAGATTGATAGGCAGAAAATAGTAAGTTCCATTTCATAAATAATGAATTTCAGTTGTCTTTGGGACATTCATGGGGAAAATGCCCATTTTCCAATAAGAGGTGAGATATTTCTTCAGGAATTTGGGGGAATTGAGATGATGGATGATTAGAGATAGAGATAGAGACAGAGATAGAGATTGAGACAGAGATAGAGATAGAAATAGGTATCCAGATAGAGCAGGTAGAGTGAGAAGACAATAGGAATGAAACAAGAGAACACTCACTCAGGGATACCAACAGTTGAGAGGTGGAGGAAGGAGATCTAGCAAGCATTCTGAGAAGGAATATTCAGAGATGAAAGGTGAACCAAGACATCAGTTGGGTCAGGGAAGCTAAAGGAAAAGGGAGGGAGGGGCCAATAGTGTCAAATGTCCCAAGAAGATCTGGAAAGGAAGAGAATGAGAAGGATCCACAGCATTTGGCATTGGGAGGTAATCAATGACTTTATGGAGAGCAGGTCCTTCAGTAACAGACCAAAGACCTATTTTCAGAGAACTGAGAGAATAGATGGAGGTTGTGAACCACATCTATTCTTGAAAAGCTTGAGTAAAACAGAAAGGAGAGAGATGAGGTAAATAAAATAAAATAAAAAACTAGGGGCAATGCTCGGAGGGTTTGCCTTTCATGTAGAAAGGGAAAGATTTGGAAATCTTCTGAAGATAAGAAGTCCTTTGAGAGGGAAAGAGTAAATACAAGGACCCCAATAAGGAGGAAATGAGCAAAAAGGAGGGGCCGTCCAAAGCAGCAGGTCTCACACCTCACCCACCCCTGAGAAATTTCTTTCTCAGCTTTTAGAGTAAAGTTTTCATGCTATTTTCATATTGAAACTTTTTATTCCATTATTCATCTAAAAATCTTCTCATTGCCCCACTTAAAATCATCTTTGAACTTTGTTTTTAGATTCAAAGCCAACTCTTTGTGGAATGATGGAGAATTAGGAGACATTGTCAAGTGCAACAACATGAGCCCACGTGGAACAATGTGAGTTGGAGCCCCAGCTCTGTCACTTACACATGAACTGGCCACTCCCCAGCCTTGTTTCTTCATCTCTACCCAACCTACCCAAACTACCCAACCAGGCTTCTGCAAGGGTCAAATGAGACCAGGTCTGTGAGAGCCCTTGTAAGTTGGAAAGTACAAGGCAACTGTTAGCAGTTGCGTGCAGTTTCCTGGCACACAAAGTCTGTCTTCTCTTGTTTCACTTCCAGGGCCCCTTTGTTTTAAATGATGTAATACACTGAAAGCCTTTAAGAGGTTCTTGGCTCATGTGAGTCCTCAATAAAAGTTAGCAATTATTAAGACTCCTCCCCTCACCCTAGCATGCCTCAACAAACCATCCAGATACGTGTCCTACCTCCTGCAGTATGAACTTTATACCATTTCTGGAATTCTCTCCCTGACCAGAATGAGGCTCATTGGTCTTATATCACATTTCCTCAGACCCAGCCCTTTGTATCAGCTATTATAGTGAAACCAAATTCTTTAGCTAATTCTTACTACAGCAACAATGACTGATAATGATTTAAATTATTATTCTTCCCAAGTCTAATTTACAGTTTAGTTTGGCACAAATTTTGGGCCAAGGAATGAATTCCTATTGGTGGAGTTTCAGGTAATACGTTAAGCAGGTCCATCACACCCTAAATTAAATGAAGCTTAAGCTTGTTATCTTTGAGATCGCTAACATTTTCCATCAAAGAAGAGAAACTGAAGCTGAATGTCCCTTGGGAATGTCCTATGTGAGAATTTTCATTATTTATATTCACATTTACTGTTTGCTTATACCACAGTCCTTTCTGAAAAGGGTTTGGGTCAGCTTACACTAAAGTGTATATGTATAAACAGTTTAATAGAATCAAAATAGAAAGCCAAGGAAAATATGTAGAAAATGTTTCAAATATCATAGCTAATGCATATATATATATGCATTATATATATATATATATATGATTTTACAAATTTGACTCTGAGATTCCTGATTGACAAGGCAAGAAATAAAACAAGATAATTTGATTCTACAGTGTGAATTGTAGTTGCTCACCAACGTTTATTCCTTTCTAAAAATGATGTTTCACATTTTCCTGACAGCTAAGTCTAGCCATATGACTAAGTTCTGGCCACTGGGATCTAAATAGGATTGATAGGTACAGCTCATCAGTTGTACTCTTTAGTGTAATAGACACGTGCTGTGATAGCAGATAAGATGGCAGGAACTGGAGTAGTTACATGAAACCCAGAGAGGTCGTGTGGTTAGGATGGCAGAATCTCCCTACTACCCCTGGGCTACTGACCTTTGTCCTACTACTTTCCTAAAGCTACTGTAGCTTGAATCTCTTTGTTTCATCAGCTTAGATTGTACCCTACTCAGTACAGAAACTGCTATCTAGAAGTAGAATTTGTAGTAAAAACAGAAACTGTGAAATAGTGGCAATAACCAGTCAGGCCATGGGCATTGAGGGTGCAGATATTGAAATATGTAAAGCTGCTGCCCCTTGCCATACCATGGTAAACATTTGTTAAAACTATCACCAGCGATAGATGATGGCTTCTTGCTAATCTAAGCAAATCCTACAAGGAAGATGAACTCAGGTGAGAATTAATTTGCAGGCAGACCTCCGCTACAGGAGGTTTTCTCTTACCTGCAGCCTGCAACCTAAATTGAATGAAAGTCTAGTAATTTGGGAACTCACAGTGTTGTACCTCCAAATACTAAGAGATGAGACGGTAATCTCAAGTATCTCTCAGAGCCTAATACTAAGTGTTCTCTATTGGAGATAGCTAATAAATCATTGGGGCCACTCCCATGGTAAAGATTAGGTTAAGGGTGCTCCTTTTCACTCAGATCAATTGTTCCAGATGGCCTGTGGGGAGTCTCCAGCATTATGAAAGACAGCAATGTGCTGAGCATGGAGACCAGGTAGAGAAAGAACAGACTCTTCAGGCTTAAGAGCTATGGATAGGTGATCTTTGGCAGTGGATACTGGCATGCGGAACTGACAGAAAGCAAATACATTGACCATAAGTCCTTTAGATTTTAAGGGCCTAAGAACCACAAGTCTGGCCTCCAAAAGCCTGTGGCTATCTGAGCCCTAAAGTAACCCCCAGACTCTTAAACTATCACCAGCAGGCAGCAGGCTCTGCCTACTTCCTATGTGGCCATGAAGGATACACAGCAAGAAAAAAACCTCCCAAAGGGCAAAGCTGGGGCCAAGGAGGACAATACACAGGAGAGATGGTCCCAGCAGCCATTTCTAACTGAGGGGCCCACTCCATCCCAGGACACAGAATCTGCATTTCCTGCCCCGTGGGGACTGGCAATTACCATGGACTAGTGACTGCCGTATGTTAATCATTTTTCACTTTTCTGATGGGAGTTTTAAACAAATAAAGCTTTCTTTATTGGGATATTTGGGGTTGAAGGTAAGGCTGACAATACCTTGTGTGTTATTTTCTTGGTCACCAGATCACAGTCCTTAGATCCAGACTTGATGGAGAAGCTCATACATCATACAGAGATCCTGGACTTTTGGTCTGATGGAGAATGTTCCATGTGTGAGAAGATGGGTACACAGATATTTGGGTGGCCAAAGGGGCAAACTCTGGCAGAGACTCTTGTTGTCTTTCAATATCTATTCCCTCTTTCTCCTTTAATAGTCAAGCTCTTCTTCTCATCCTCCCTTACAGTCAGGAGTGGCCAAGAGACTAATTTCTTGTCTTGGGAGATGAGTAGAAATAATGTATGCCACTACCGGGTTCTGCTTGCCCTTTCTCCTTTGGGAGCAATGACTTTGGACCCAAAGATGGAAGCCACGTGTTGAGGATGGCAGGGCCCCCTACCAGCTTTGGACCACCTTACAGTGGAGTATTACAAAAAATAATAATGTTTGTCTGTCTTTGGGGATATCTTTGTTACAGCAGCTTAGACTAATACACTCTGCTTATTAGAAAGGAGGAAGTCCTGATTTTGTGGTAATCAGGGTAGGCTAAACATTCGCTATATTAGAAACCATGCATGTGTCCCAGACCTAGTTCTTCTCCCTAGGTCTGGTTTTTAGACTGTTGGTGATAAACTAAGCCTGATTTATTATACGATCATCCTGTATGGATGTAACTTAGGGTATCAAAAGACTGTAACTTAGGGTATCTTTGGTTAACCTTAAGAGATATAGCAGGGGGATGGACGTGGCTCACATCTCCCATATGGAGGGATCCATCTCCCATATGGAGGGATCTGGGTTCGAGCCCCGGGACCTCCCAGTAAAAAAAAGAAAAATATAGAAGGGCCGCCAGGCCCTGCGAGCCACGCAGCAAGATGATGATGTAACAGGAGAATGACACAAAGGAGAGCCAAGACAAGACGCGCTGAAAAACCAGGAACTAAGGTGGCGCAGGTGGTAGGATGCCTCTCTCCCACATCGGAGGTTCCCAGGATCGAATCCCAGTGAATACAGGAGAAGAAGGATGAGAAGAGAGGGCAGGAAATGGACACAGAGAGTTGACCAGCGAATGGACACAGAAACAGCAAAAACGGGGG
>JAQZBX010022054.1:20172-31940 GCA_029593785.1 Cabassous unicinctus | reverse complement strand
AAAAAAAAACAAACAAAAACTTTGACAATTTTTGTAGAGAGTTTTTTTGGTCACTAGGTACCAGTATCTTTGTAAGGATGGGTATTCTAGTTTTTGCTTATACTCCCAGTGAAAAAAAAACAATTTTTAAACCATATCTGAGAAGAAAGTCATCAAAGCAACCAGTCTAAGCACCAGAAATCCTTTTGCAAAACAAATCACTTTTTGTAAAAAAAAATGAAGACACCAAAATAAATTTTAGCAAAACACATCAATTTTATGATTACTTAATGTTGGACAGGTACTCCAATAAATTCCTGCACTTAAATACTGTGCCAAATGTATTTGCTACTCAAAATCGTATCCAATGAATTTATTTATTATACAGGAATTTTTCTTCTAATAGAATTTGTTGTCAATCAGAAGAGCCTCATTATACAGAGCTGTTTTTATTCTGATTTACTAAAATGGAGTCTATTTAAAACATGTGATATCCAAACCAAAATTTCATATTGTCTTATAGTCTTTCAATCTAGTGGCAATATTGTGATAGAATAAGTGATATCAATTCTTGAATATTAACAAAAATGGAAAGAATCGTGGCTACTTCAAGAAAGCTAAGACCTGAAGTGTAAATATGGCTTAGCACTGGGATATCTTTTGCTTCATATTTTTATACTGGTAATTGAATATGGATGCAACCAATGTTCTGAGAAATCTCAATGATTTAAAGAAAATGACAGCTCAACTAAAAAGATGTAATTCAAAAGGAGCTGAAAATCAGTCTCTCTCCCCCATCTTGCCACACTGCCACAAATACCACTATGCTTTGCTGAGACACGATGGAGCCAGCTAGGTGGATTGTTTTCTAAGTCTCTGCCTTTCTTACTTCCCATCTTCCCACTACCTAGGACGGGTCAGGTTTAAATGATCTTCCCTTGTAATTTCAACCAGAGTAAAGACAAAATTGTCAACTAGGTCAAAAAGGCTTTAGACCACGTGAATGTTAACAAGCCACTGAAGGGAAGAGTCCCTCAAACAAAGATTCAGTACAAGCAATCTGCCTCTAGTAATTAAAAACTGGAAATGCCTATAATCTAGTCTCAGATCTTTGGTGGGAGGAATAATATAATCCTCATACACTGTGGCACTGTACACATTTTAAAATTCTGACTAAACCACAGTTTTAAGAAAAGGGAAGCATCAACTTACAGGACAAGAAAAATTAAATCCTTCTTCTTCGATATGGTATTCCTCACAAGGAAGTAATGGTTCTTTTACTGTGTTGACATGAACTAGACTCAAGGGGAGAGGAATGAAATACCAATCCAGCAAAGATGATGAGAACACAGATGACTTATAAACAAGATAAATACGGTTGCCAAAGTTTGAAATTATTTTATGAATCCCCAAAGGAGAAATATTATGTTTGTAAACTAATCTATTCCTCTGGGTGTGATACCCTTTGATTGCATTAAATTCAGTTGAGGGGACTTTGATTAGATTACTTGATAAGACTGCTTTAGGGCTTTTAATTGGACTAAGTCAATGACTTAGGTTGAGTCTCTGCCCCCTTGCTGGGTCTGATATAAACAGAAACAAAGAGAAAGACTCACTCAGACAGACACAGGAAAAGAAAGGCACCATGTTTGATTCTACCTTATAAGAAAGAGGATCGCTTAAGCATGAAGCCCTAAGAGACAAGCCCTATGCCAGATGAGAAAGGACTAGACACTTGTTTAAGCATGAAGCCCCCAAGAGGCTGGGATCACAGAGTAGCTCAAGAGTAGATGAGCCTTATGCCTGGTAGCTTGCAGCTGAAACCAAGAAGAAAGCAGAGCAGCTGAGCCTGAGAGAGGAAGCCCGGAGGGGAAGGAGACCAGGCAGAGATTGCCTACCATCTTGCTTCAACACCTGGCAGCTGACTTGGGTGAGAAAGTACCTCTTATGGTGCTTTGAGTTGGACTTTCCACAGGCTTGGAACTGTAGCCTTTTATCCCAAATAAACACCCTTTATAAAAGCCAATGCTTTTCTGGTACTTTGCACTGGCACCCCTTTGGCAAACTAAAACAACTATAAATAGAGGTACAACAAACTACAATGGGAGATCAGCAAAGAGGTGTTTTACTCTGAGGTGATGGTGGCAGAAGGGAGATGAATGGAGAAGGGACAAAATAATAACTATAATTTATTGAGTACTCTGTGCTAAGCACTAAACACTTTACATTTGGTTTCCTCATTTAACCTCACAAAACCCTACAGGTAGCTATTGCTACTACCCCTGTTCTATAGATGATGAAATTGAGATATATTTCAGAGATGCTGGAAATTGAACTTGGCTTGAAAGGAAGAGAATGATTTAGATAGAGGGACAAAGTAGAGGGGGCACCAGGCAGAGATGATGCATGCAATGGCAAAGGCAAAATAAGATGAAAATATAGGAAATAAATCTGGGATTAGTGAGCAAACTGATTTATTAGAGCAGCAGCTTAAAAATAAGGGTGAGAAGGGAAACAAGACAGGAAAGGCATATCAGAACTAAATACTGGTGGGCCTCAATGCCAGACTAAGGAATCTAGAGACATCATTATGTAGGTAATGGGGAACTGATGAAGGTTTTAAGGAAACAGACTAATAGGATAAAAATCTGCTTTATAAATCTGCTTCCAAATAAGATGGAGTAAGAAGGACTGGATTTTTCCTTTGGCTAGAAACAACAGCAGTAGCAACAACAAACAAAAGACAAAATATATGAAACAGTTTACATGACACTGGACAGATGACAGAGGACTATGATCCCTAAGGAATAGGATACTAATGAGTGAGCCCTACAATTGCCCCAGCTTACTGCCTTGAGAGAGTTTCCAGGTGACAATGCAGGGAGCAGGAACCCAGGTGGAGATCAGTGGACTCCCTGGGTTGAGGAGATTGAGCAATGAGTCTTGGGGATGAGGCAAGATAGCTAGAATTTGCAGGACAAAGAACAGGACAGAAAAGAGCTGCACAAAAAGGGAACCCTGGAGATCTGAGAAGGGTCCTCCAAGAGTTTTCAGTAGAGTACTGATTCTTCACATGCATGTGAAGAAAGTACCAATCTGAAGGAAAGAACCATCCCAGAAGATTACAGGGAAAATTGCCAAGCATTCAACTGTACTCCAGATGTTCAAAAAGTGAGAGTTGGAAGGTATAAAATAGACTTAAACCAAACTTGAAAAGATATAAACTAAAATATATGAGATGATAAATACACTGGGTGGGGATAAAGGACTTCCCAATTTATTCTATGAGGCCATCATTTCTCTGATATCAAAAACAGACATATTAGATGTTATAAGAAAATTACAAATATCTCATCATGAACACATATGCAAAAATTTTAAACAAAATTTTAGCAAATTGAATGCAAGAATAAATCAAAAGGATAATATATCATGACCAAGTGGGGTTTATCCCAGAAATGCAGGGTTGGTCCAACATTTGAATATCAATGTCATTTATCATATTAAACAAAGAAAGAAACACCACATAATATCTCAGTTGGTGCAGAAAAAGTATTTGACAAAATCCAATATCCATTCCTGATTAAAAATTTTTAAAAACTTTCATCAAATTAGGCATAGAAGGGAGATTCCTCAGTCTGATAAAGGATAGCTACGAAAAACCAAGCAAATACCATATTCATGATGAAAGACTAAATGTTTTCCCCTTAGGTCAGAACAAGACAAGGATACCTACTCTTATTCCTTCTACTCAACGATGTATAGGACATTATAGACAGCGCAATAAAGCAAGAAATAAAAAACATTCAGATTAGAAGGGAAAAAATAAAAATGCCTTCATTTGCAGATGACATAATCACCTACATCAAAAATCTCAGAATCTCCAAAAAATCTATTAGAATAAGTTTAGCATGCTTGTAGAATACAAGATCAATATGCAAATTCAACTGTATTTCTATATACTGAAAAATCAGAATTTGAAATTTCAAAATATGAAATACTTAAGAGAGGAATCTGATAAAAGATGCACAATACCTATATTATGAAGGCTACAAAGCTCTGATGAGAGAAATTAAAGACCTAATAAAGGGAGATTATATGTACCTTGGTCACAGGGCAGAAAACTAAATATTAAGATGTCAATTCTTTCCAAATTGAGATCTGCTGTTTTGAAGCAATCTCAAACAAAACCCCAGAAGGCTTTTTTGTAGAAACCGAAAAGCTGATTGTATAAATTGATATGGAATGCAAAGGACTTAGACTAGTCAAAATAACTTTGAAAAAGAACCAAGTTGGAAAACTTAAATTAACTAATTTCAAGTTTTATATAAAGCTATAGTCATGAAGACAATATGGTATTGACATCAAAATAGACAAAGAATGGACAACTCTGTGATTATTCCAAAAGCCATCGAATGTATACTTTAGATGGGTTGTATGGTATGTGAATATCTCTCAATAAAATTGCTTTAAAAAAAAAAAGAAAAAACAAAATACAAAAAAAAAAGAAAGATAAAAAGGGATAGAGTCCAGCTATAGACCTACACATATATAAACAGTTGCATTTGCAAAAAAAGTGAAAAGGCATTGGTGGACAAAGAATAGTCTTTTCAACAAATGCTGCTGAAACAATTGGATATTATCATTCAAAAAATTAACTTAGATCTTTACCTTGCACCACTACAAAAACTATCTCAAAATGGATTGTAGATCTAATTGTAAAACCTAATACTACAAAAATTCTAAAACAAAATATAGGAGAAAATCTTTGTGGTGTTGGGTTAGGTAACAATTTCTTAGATATATGATATCAAAAGCATGAACTATAAAAGAAAAAAAATCAAGTGTTGGATTTCATCAAAAAGAAAAACTGCTCTTTGAAAAAGACTGTTGAGAATCAAAAGGCAAACTAAATCAAAACTCAGTAAGAAACAAATCATTTCAATCAAAAAATGGGCAAAACATTTGAAAAGACACTTCAACAAAGAAAATATATGGATGGCACATATACAAAGAAGTTCAACATCTTTAGTCTTTAGGGAAATAAAAATTAAAACCACAGTGAGATACCATTAAATACCTATTAGAATATCTAAATGTGTGGCAAACACATGAAGGAATTGGAACTGCTGCTGGGCATGTAGAATGGTTTAACTGCTTTGGAAGACAAGTTGGCAGATTTTTAAAAGCTCAACCTAAACCCATCACAATCACCTTCCATTCCACTCCTAGATATTTACCCCAAAGAAATGAAAATATATGTCCATACAAAGACCTGTACTTGAATGCTCACAGCAGCTTGGAATGCTATGAACTCCTAGGACAGAAGACTCCAGGGGTACCTGATATCACACCAGAGGAATGAAAGAGAGTAATCATCTAAGTTGTGAGATCACCCTGGGAAAGCTGGGTGGAATGTTTCAACTCAAACCAGGAAAATCCCCTTGAAGGTTAACCCCGTAACCCTCCTGTGACCAGATCCTAGGCTGAAATAAGACTAATGGGAAGAGAAGTGCAAGGTCTGAAGAATGGAGGCTGAGAGCTCTAATCCTAACTCTCAATCCAAAACTCCCAAGGTCTTTGGCAAGGCAGAAACTATGCCCCTAACAATTTACTATTCTCTAAAATAGAGCCATTAACAATAATAGACTCTCTCTCAAGTCTGTGGTAAGTGAGCAGTTAAGAACTAAGTAAAAGCACTCGGCAATGTTAAAGTATTGAAGTGTTACTAAAATATGCTCAAAGTCATTTATCGCTCCTTCGGCTCTTATTCTTTTCTTAAAAATGTTCAAACATAATGAGACCTGGCAATATGCTGGCAGAAAAATTTAAGATTTCCTTTTAATGCCATGAAGTACAAACAATTTCCATGCCCTCAAAGGAAAATTACTACTGTTTAAACTCATGCATGCTGTTCCCTGCTAATAAACTCCCACCTCCCCTTCTCCCCAACAGTAAAAATGGATTCTTACAACACAGGCCTGGGGAATGGTGCACTTGCTTTCCAAGGCACCATGGGGATATTTTTGCTTATTGAAAAATGAAGCTATTTTGGTACTTTCTTTTTAGACTGGCTGCCAAGCCGGGACCTGAAGACATGCAGGCTGCCATCTGCCTCACCCCAGCTGTTCCTGACCTGCCATCCGTTTCCAACCAGGGACGCCTGGTATCTGCCAGGTCAGTTAAGATGAAAGATGCTTGAGGCCAAGGTACAGCAGGGATGAACGTGTTGGCAGCACACAGCCTGCCATGCAATCTTGACTTCCTCTCATCAATGGTGACAGCATAGAGAGCTGTATTCCGAGAAAAACAGACCTTTCCATGCAGCTCTGTCTTACTGTGTGACAATTAATTCAGCATTCCCCACATTTTGCCAAAAAAAACAAATAGCTATTTTAAAACGATGTTATATTCTGAATATATGGACTGTGTGTTATAAATTTCTATCATTTATCCTTCAGGAATGACTATTATGTTGTAGATTAAATGATCAGTTCTGATTACTGAAGCTCTGATAGTAAACAGAACAGGTTTAATTTCATGCATCACTAAACTGTCATGGTTCAGAAATGATTTGAAAGCCCAAACAAGCCTTAAAAATGTAATTTGCAAACAAACCCGGTGAAGAAAAGGATATCAAGAGGAAAGAAGGAATTTTTATGGCATAGGTTTGCTTTGCATTCCAATAACACAGCAATCAAACGCTAATAAAGGAATTAAAGCTTGTTATAATAAAGAAAATAATGGCTTTTACTGATGCCACAATTTACTGGTGACATGCAGTTTTTCTCTCTCGAAAATGGAGACACAGAGCCTGCCTCAGGTCAGGGCTCCCTTGTCTGCATGTGGGCAGCGCACACTGACTTGGGGAGCCCCGAACCGAGTGGCTCAGCAAAGAGAAAGTCCTCACACAGCGATAAAGGAAAACTCTCTATAAACTCCTGTTATCTGCCATAAAATAACTGACCTCAAGCAGACAGGTCCCAAAACGGGATCTCTTGCAGAGGAAAGGCTAAAATCATGGTTCTTTAAAAAAATAATAATAATAAATAACAACAACCCACAGACTGTAAAAGAAATATAAAGGATTTACTTTTATCCCTGAATTCTAATCTCCTCCTGCTTTACCACACTCTAGACTCTGGTCTCCCTGGAATCCCTTCTGCCTCTTTCCTTTACAAAAATTATAGCTCTGTATGGAGCTATCCTTATTTATTTTTTTTTTTTTTAAAGATTTATTTTTTTTATTTTATTTATCCCCCCCCTTGCTGCTTGTGCTGCTGTGTCCATTCGCTGCGTGTCTTCTCCGTGTCTGCTCATCTCCCCCTTGCTGTGAGGTCTTGCCCTGAGGTTGCCCTGAGGTTGCTGAGGTTGCTCCATCAGCCCACTGCACCGCCAAGGAGGCCTCGGGACGCGAACCCGGGCCTCCCATATGGTAAACGGGGGCTCTATCCACTGAGCCACACCCGCTTCCCTGGAGCTATCCTTAAAGATAACATCTTACACTGAGAAAACATGACATAGTTTTTAAAACCCTGTCCCACTTTCACATGTGACACTTGTGATCTTTCTTCTCTGCTCAGGACAGGCTGTGGCTTACATGCACACAGGCTCTAGGTTGGGTGTGCTCAGTGAATCTCCATTCTTTAGTCTCTGCATAAGCAAAAGAAAGATGCAAATCTAACTGTTAGGAATGCCGTAAAAATATAGTAAATCAAAAGGAAGAAGCCTTGTGATTTACTCAAATGCCACTGAGAAGGCACATGGGTAGGAAGCAGAAATTACTCCTATGCCCAGAAAAAAAGGAAAATATTGTGCTCAACTGTTTTTAAAATTAACATGTGATATATAAAACTCTAGGTGACAAATACAAAAAATAAATAAGAAGTCAACTTCTTATGCCCCCCAGTTAGATGACCACTGAACAGTCCTTTCCTCTCAGCTGCTACTAGCTGATTTTTCTCTTTTTTTCTCCTCTATCACAGTCTCTGCTGCTACTGCTGAGAAAAATCACAGCTTCTCACCTCATCAAGCACTGGGTGGTGGTGATATCAACATGAAGCAGAAATATTCCTTCCTGACCCATCCCACTGTAGGACTCCTGACTGCATTTCAGAGCCTTTTTGAATCTTCTCACTTTTCCCCATAGCTTCTTCTTGCTCCAGTGGGTAAATACTTAGGAGACTGGCTATATCTAAATTTTCATTTGAAAGACAAAAGACACTCAACCATATGCTCTCTAAGGTCTAAAATAAAAAAATAAAATAAAATAAAATAAAAAAGCTTCATTTGTAAGAAGAGAAGACAAAGACCTAGAAACCTCAAAAGAGCCTGGGGAGGGGGGCAGATGTGGCTCAAATGGTTGGGCGTCCGTCTCCCATATGGAGGGACCTGGGTTGGATCCCCGGGACCTTCCGGTTTAAAAAAAAAAGAAAAAAAGAGCCTGGGGAAAGAAGCAAGAATATGCTTAAGAAAAAGAATCTTTTTTCCAAACAAGGTCTTATAGTAGGTTCTTATTTTTTTGTAGCATGAACTCTCTGGCAGTCTAATGAAACGTATGGATCCCTTCTCAGAATAATGTTTTAAATGCATAAAATAAAAAGGCATAGGATCACAAAGGAAATCAATTATATAGAAATGCAATTATCAAAATGCTAAAAAATCTTGGTGGTATGATAGCATGTGCTTCTTTATAAATGCATTAAATAACACTAGCTAGCAGGTAATTTCTAAGCAGTGATGAGCATGATTTTTCAAGATGTCTGCCAAAAATATAACATGATATGAAAACATCAGTGATTTTTATTAGAGAAACTGCTAAATAGTACTATGATCTGTTGCCTATATTCGTAATTGAGGGAAATGCTAAATATTACTGAGAGGTAGTAAAAATGAAAAAACAATTTTATTCCCAACCAATTTCACAGAATCCCCTGGATTCTCACTGCAGATCCAGATACATAAAGCAGCTGGAGGCACATTCTCTCTGGCTGACGCAAAAGCAGAGGGCTTGTGGCAGCGCTGCCTGACTTCTCCCTCATGGTCTATTCCTTCCCCAACCTGCGCCCCTGAGGCCCCTATGAGGAAGCAGCTCAAGAGCTTCTCAAAGCACAGCTTGAAAACCACTCATAAACAGTTTATTATTTAGCCTGCTAAAAGTATCTATGCAATGGCCTTCCCATGCCTATTTTCCCAGCCTGCTAGTCATATCTATACATATTTTATGAAGCTCTGGCTCAAGTCCTTCTTATCCCACTTTATTATTATTTTTACTTTTTTACCTTCTCATTTTAATGTTCTTATTTTGTTACAGTCCAAAAGTTCTTAGCATGCCTTGTTTTCTTGTTTCTTAACTTTGGTATTTTGTTTATTTTATTCTACTTCAATTTAACCTTTTCATTGTTTAATCACTTTTATTCTTGATTTATTTTCCCATTATATTGGTAGAGTATTGTCAGTTTGTTTTTTTATTGTCAATTTATATAGTTTTTGTTACTAACTGCTTTAATCATATTCAATTTACATTACCCTTCTGTTTAAATCACCATTTCCCTTTCCTTGGTGTTTTCATTTTCTACTTATAAATGGCAGGGTAGAAGCTGATCATATGGTTGCCAGTCCACAGAGAAGAGCTCACAGCTCAAACAGGTGAGTTTTATTCTCCCTCCTGCTGTCTCAATAGCAATCTTTCTAACTCTCCTTAAAATATTACTTGTGCATTTTAATGTTGAAGGCCCTAAACTTTTCAACCTGTGTATTTCAGGATATTCAAAGGCTAAAATTCTCTCATCTCATCTGGGATGATAGGTTGATGGTAGCAAGCAGAACTGCTGGTCTTTGAATTGTTTATTTATGCACCTAATACAGTGGTAGAGGATCAATCAGGTCTCTACTGATATCCATAGTTTCCAAAATTCCTTAGCTCTAGTACTCCTCACATCATCACTGGGAGATTTGATCGCTACATGTGGCATCTAACTCTACTTGCAGAAGTGGTCTCTACAGGCTGAGGCAGGGAATGAGCTGAATCAGTGACAAAGGTGGCAGCCAGGAATCTGCCGAGGGTCTTCCCTTAAAGGGGGTCCTGACTGGGGAATGAGAAAATCTAAAGTCTGGCCACCAAGAAGCTACCAGCTTCTTGTATATGTGATTAACAGCACTGAATTATATATTTGAATTTGGTTAAAGGGGAAATTTTTAGGTTGTATATGTTACTAGAATAAAAATTATAAAACAAACCAACAAAAAATAAATCTGTGGACCTGTATAACACAAACAGTGAACCCTAAGTTAAACCATGGACTATAGTTAATAGTACAATTATAAAAATGTGCTTTTATCAATTGTAACAAATGTACCACACCAACGCAAATTAATAATAGGATGGTATATGGGAACCCTGTACCATATGCATGATTTTTCTGTAAACCCACAACTTCTCTAAGAAAAAATTTTATGAAAAGAAGAAAAAGCTATGAGTTTCTAGTTATTTCTGTATTTCCTCACTCAAGACCTGTGATTGTAAGTTCACACCAAGGTGTCTAAAGTCATCCCATTCAGGACGTGAGGCATCACAACCACTGCACATTGGACCTAACTAGTCCTTGGCATCTTCAGGATTAACATTCCTGATTTCAATGAATTAAAAGAAATCCAAAGAGTCCATAACTTGTAATTTTAAATTTTGCTGAGGTATAAATGTATTTACATAAGGCTGCAAAGTAGAAATAAGACACTTAGCTAGTAAGTGATCCCAGCCAACCTCCATTATCGACATCTTTGCAGCTTTGTTGAGCTCTACCTAGTCTCACTCATATGCACAGTAATCTCATGAACTTAGAAAACATTTCTTTCATTTAAAAAAAGCCTAGGAAAAGAAAGCAATTCTTTTAGTAATAGAAGAGAGGAGAAAGAACAGAACTAAAAGAGTGATAAATTACAGCCAGAATGTTAGTTCTGACTAAAGCAAAAGACAGAATGTCAAATTAAACAGTAGCTCAGGTTTGTGAAGGATAAGAGTTCTCTATGTGACCTATATGGAAACAGGAAATAGAGATTTATGGAACTTTCAGTAAGATTCTAGGCCATACAAAACTGGTCATGATATGAAAAAGTAATCATGAAAGGTCTTGAAGATATGATTTAAATGTATCAGTCATACTTTAATGCAGGAGGACAGGAACAGTGTCTGACTTATGTACCACTATATCCCCAGCACCATGGACAGGGCCTGGCACCTAATAGGTGTGCAGTAAATTTTTTTAAAATGTGAAATCACTGAAATAAATTATATGCTACAGAAGTACCTGTGAGTTTGGGACATATTTCTTCCAATAAATTCCTTGGAAGAACAGTCACAGTAGGCAGTGTGTGCTCACAGGAATTGTGACTGTTCTCTGCCTTTTGTCGTGAACAAAGCGAAGAAAGAATGAGAACCGGCCAGATGCCTGTCCAAATACTCCCCTCACCTTAGGAAAAAATAACTACCAAAGCAGCCCTACCACAGGGCCAATGAGCTACTAAAGGGAAACACTAAAGGAAAATGGATCCTCACTGAGAGATCCATATATGTTTACCTTAAAGTATAAGAAGGCACTTGTTGCAATTATGATTTCAAGACCTAGAAATTAAATTAAGAATATTATATCTCCCAACGCCACTTAAAGGCAATCTTAGATTTAAAATAAATGTTTTTGTAAGGTGTGGAATCTAGTCTACTTGAGATTTATATTTAAACAGAAAATACCAAAAAGGTGGCAAGTATACCCAATTCAAAAAAAAAAAAAAAA
>JAQZBX010022054.1:0-20072 GCA_029593785.1 Cabassous unicinctus | reverse complement strand
TACTTTTGGAACCTATCAGATTTTAAAATTTTGCCAGATATTTGATAGGTGAAAAATCAACTGTAAGGATTTTAGGTAAGATTCTTAGGTAGGATCAATTGTGAGGATTTTTGTTAGGTAATCACTGTTAACACTTATTTCACTCCCCGCTCTTTAATACAAAATGAACATAGTTTTTAACACTCTGTTTTTTAAGTTTATGTTTTGGAGACAGTCACTCTAGATGTGTGGCTTTAGAAAATTCTGTCCACTTCTCAGTTTCACTTTCCTTATTTGTAGAAAGATTTCTAAGAATCCTATCAGTTCAAATATTTTCTGAATTTATAGGAAGAACTTGCTTGGTCCTTCCTGTGCTGTTGGTACTTTTCAAATGGTTGTGGCATCTTTGAAGCTCCTTATTGGTTACTACATTTAGCAAAAAGACCTTTAACTGTCTATTGGTGATAAATACACACTTACAGCATCATTGCTCTGCCATTTAGCCTTTTTAGCTTTTGTTTCTTTGCTATGAAATAGGATTTAAAATATCAAATATCTCTGTTCTACTAGCAGGGATGTGGTAAAGCTGCTACTTTAACAGGAGAGAGCAATTAGCATATTGATTAATATGATTAGTTTTAACTTGTCTATTTCATCTTGATTACTATTATTGCCTCTAAGTTTTAGCAGTCTCAGTTAACAGAGACAAGCCCTGGGAAACACAGGTCTCTTGATCCCCAAGTCAGTGATCTTGAAAGAAAAAAAAAAATGTAAGCTTGGGACCATAGCACCTTTTCATATTTAGGCATCAATATTTTAATCAACAAGATGAAAAAAGGTGTTTGGAAAGACCCATATGATGTCTAGCTAAATGAATGGAAAACTTACTTGTAAAGGTAATACTCTGCATAGTCTACCTCTTCTCGAGAGGAAATGTTGTCCACAAACTAAAAGAGAAAAAGTAACCCGTGGATGAGCACAAATTATACCATATATTTGGTCTAATTCACACATTCACCTTAAACAGACAAAAACACTCATTTTATAAGAACTAATATTCATGCTTAGTGTCTTCTTTCTTCTTTTAAAAAATATATATTTAAATTTTCTTACCCGTGATATTGTCAAAGAACTAACAGGCAATTTTCTCTCATATGTTTTATCCATTAAAGATGCTAGATCAGCTGAGAAGACAAAGAAGGAAAAAGAACCCTGTTAAATATACATATTTCTCAAGAAAAATCTAACAGATACATTCATGCCAGATGGCTGTCAACATTATGAAATTAGTATTAAAACAAATGTTCATTCTTGCTCTTTTTAAGAAATAATTTTTATATAAATTAGAAAGGATGAAGAAATATTAGTAACATTTTTAAAGGATTTGTTTAATTGGAATAAGGATTATTCTAAAAATCCTAGCATATATTTAGTTTTTAAAAAACGGATCAGTATCTCTGGAAGGAGACATAAGAAAGTATTAAAGACTATAAGGAAAGGAATTAGATAGGGGGGCAAGTGAAGAAGACTCTTCATTGCTTACACATTTATTCTTTTTGCAATTTGAACTGGGTAAATTATTAGTGATTAAAAAATTAAAATGTAAAATTTATTGAATGATTTTCACACATTCCCTGAACAGAGAGGCACTCTGGCAATCCTTAATGATTTCAGCCTGAACTATTCCTATTTTGGTTCCTTTTAGCAGAATATACATAGGAATATTTGGTATTCCTGAGATTACACTTTTACCTCAAGTATCTAAAAATCTCTGAAATTCTAGGCAGTATAATTTCCAAAATGATTAGTTCATAACTTCTCGTTATGTCTCAAACTCCCAGTATCCTCTTGTCCTTGCCTCTTCATTCTTACTCTCAGCTCATAATTTTGTGTCTTATTTCCCTGAGAAAATAGAAGACATCAAAAGAGACCATCTTCCTACCATCAAGTCTATCAGGTTACTAGACAGGCTACTAGCATCTGTGGCCATACACTCTGCCTTCTTTCCTGTTAAAAATGGTGAATGGCACTAAACAAAAAAGAAACCTCTCTTGACCTCATACCACCTTCCAGCTACTTCCCCTTTTCTCTGCTCCCTTTAAAGAGCAAGATGCCTCAAAAAAAGTCACCTTTGTTACTACTGCTACTAACTCCTTAGCTCCTACTCTCTCTACACTCATGCAAATCAGATATTGGTTTCCGTAACTCCGCTACCACCAGTGACCTCCTTCGCACTGTTCAATCCAATGGTTAATTCTCGGTTCTCATCTGACTTGACCTTTCACTAGTATTTATGCTTCATGAACTACTCTCTTTGTTCTTCTATTTCTCTGGTCCCTCTTTCTTGGACCCCTTTGCAGGATCTCATCTTCTTGACTTCTAAATGTTGGAGTGTCCTAAGCCTCAGTAATAGACTCTTCTCATTACCATCTATATTTGGTCCCTAGAGAAACTCATCCTCTCCTGTGGCTTTAATCATCATCTGCAAACTGTTGACTCTGTAACTTGAGACTTACATTTCCAACTGCATAGGTGATATCTCCATTTGGGTGACTTATAGATATCTAGACAATACCTGTTCTCTTGATTACTCAATCTTCTACCCCAAACATGCTTTTCCCCAAGCCTTCCCCACCTCGGTAAATGGCCACTATCTTAGTTGGCTTAAGCCAAAAACCTAGGTGTCATTCTTATCTTCATTCTTTCTCATACTCTGTAACCAATCTGTCAGCAAATATACACTCTACATTTGAAATATAAACATATCTTTTTCACCTTCTCTATTGCTAAGCCACCAATATCTCTCACCTAATTAGTTCCCTTGTTTCAACTATTGCCCCCACCCTTACAATCTAATTATTCCACAGCAGTCTGAGTGATTCTTTAAAAAGGTAATTAAATTCTGTCATTCTCTTGTGTCAACCAGCCAATGGCTTCCTTTCATACTTAGAATAAAATCCAAGACATTTTCTAGGACCTACAACCACCTACATACTCTGGCTTGTGTGTTTTTATTTTCTTACATTAGACGTAAAATCCACGAAGGCAAGGACTTAATTCACTAATATATTCTCAGTCCTTAAAACAGTGCCACGAAAGGTACTCAACTAAGGAGTTAAAAAAATGCATAAAAGAAAGGAAGGAAGGAAGGAAGGAAGAACTGATTGGATTTCCAGTAGTTTTTACTCCTTTGTGGAAGAAATTAGTAACAAGCAATGAAGAGACACTAAGAGGTAATCAATTAATAATGATTTGTTAAAGACCTATTGGTGTGCATTTAGCACTGTAATATAACTACAATCATATACACATATTTTTAATTCCAACCATTTTTCCCTCTCTCCTTCCCCTGGGGCAATGCTCTTAATGATGGTAGCTATTGGGGGAAAGCAACTTTGCAAAACTTCTAAAACCTGATATGATGTAAAAGTAGTTAACTTTTCTTATGAAAAAAGGATTATCAGATTATTAAAGGATGTTAAAAAAAAAAGTCCCTAAAATCTCTTTACACTAAGGCAAATGAATATTTTTAAATCTACTTGCTCACAGAATAGATCTTAATCAGCTCTCTAATGATACCAAATCTTTATACACTTCATAATAGGGGCTCTTGTTTTAAGATGATAGACAATATAAGGAATCATCTCCTTTACTTAAAATTTATACTTTAATGGCCAAAAGTGCACAAGGTATAAGCAAATAGAGAATTGGGTTAGCTTCAGTGATCACCTCTGTAGTGTGGTAACTCAAGATTCCATTTTAATCCTTCATACTAAAGCATCTTCAGTCAAGTGAAATTGGCTGGGGGACTCAAAAAGGCAACAGCTGCAGAGCCAGCATCTGATGAATAGCATTTGCATATTCCAAGTCAAAGAAAGGTTTGCTACTAAATATAATATGTGACCAATCACTTCACATTATAGCACTTGCATGATGAATGAGACAGAAAACTGCACAGAGCAGGGATGGCCAGGAAAGCTGGGGCAGCTGCGGCCTGCAGAGGGCCAGCACCACAGGCTTCTGGGCTCTGGGCTTCAGCAGTCAAAATCACACTTCATGTTTCATGAGGGGCCAGCAGACGCTCAGGTCTTGTTCAAAGGAATATGCCAAAGAAGATGTTTTCTGGCCTGTCACGCAGCTTCTCAGGGCTATACATCACAGCTGATTAGGCGAGGACAACAAAGACTAAATGGGAAAACTGGTCTGAAATTTGAATTCGTCATTTAAAATAACTTAAAGCTATACAGACAATGTAAAAGTATGTTAGAAAATGAAATGTCTTTCTTGTTTGAAGACAACAATATCATTGATGATCTAAGGACATAAAAGACTTTACTGAACACCCTGCACCATTCTAAGTGTAAGAGTGTAGTGGTTCACAAACCTGGCTGTAGATTTGAAACCTTTGGAGCTTTAACCTGTCAGATTCCTGGGCCTCACACCCAGAGGGCAATTCTGAATCAGACTGAGCTTTCAAGAAGGTAGATGAGATTGTCAGAGACCAAAGGCAAGATGGGAGCATGAACCTTGAGTGTTTAAGGGAGCAAAGAGGGTAGCGGCCACCCTGAGACCATCTGCAGATTCTCAGTGACATAGAATTTTTATTTTAATGGCTTAACATCAAGAAGATAAAACGAAGGCATTTGTAAGATGAGAAGCTGATTCTGAGATATTCAGATAAAGCCAGCACCACCAGGGCTACACTTTTATTTAAAAGATGAACTAGAAAAAAATGCACTCCACAAGGTAAACAGCAAAGACAGTTGTCCCTTGAGGATTCTAAACTACAAAGTCAGCTCTCACACGTCTTTAGGGCCCTAAATCATACTTCCTATGAGATAGAAAACATACCAAACTGAGAATTTTGTTTAAAGTGGTCTTGAGTTGATAGTGCCCAGGAATCTAGGAAAAGTAAACACAGAGTGAAAGAAGCTAAATAAAAAAATACATACTATATGATTCGATCTACGTAATTCTAGAAAATACAGACTAATCTATTGTAACAGAAACCACATCAACGGTTGCCTGGGGACTTGAGGTGGGAAGCAGGAAAAGACAGGAAAGTAGGATTACAAAGGAGTAGGAGAAAATTTGAGGGGGTTACAGAGAAGTTCATCCTATTGATTGTGATGATTTCATGGACATACACATTATGTACATTTGTCAAACCCTATCAAATTGTAGATTTTAAATAAGTATGGTGTATTGTATGTAAAGAATACCTAAACAAAGCTGTAAAAAAGAAACTTGATGAAGAAGTTAAAGAGCAGGTTAGATACAGGTGAAGCAAAAATTAATGAACTGAAAGGTAGATCTAGAAGAAATGACCAAGACTGAATGAAAGATAAAGATGGGAAGTATGAAGGGAGTTAATAGATATAGAGACAGAATGAGATATTGTAAAATTCATCTAATTAAATTTCCAAAAGAAGTTAATAATGAGAATGGGAAAAGGTAATACATGACAAATTAATGGCTGAGAAGTTTTTAGGATACATAAAAGATATGAGTTCTCAGACTCAGGATACACATAAACAGAAAAATCAAATAAGCAAAATTAAAGTTACACCATGATGCACTGTAGTGTATGAAGAATGAGAGATTCTTAAAAGTAGCCAGAAGAAAAAGATAGATTACTTATAAAGGAAAAACAACTATACCAACAGGTATTTTCTCAATAGGAACAATGGAAGCCATAAGGTAGTAAAATAATATATTCAAAGTGTTGGGAGTAAATACTATTAATGCAGAATTATAACCTAGAGTTGTATACCTTGCAAAACTATCATTCAAGAGTAAAGGCAAAATAAAAATATTTTAGACAAAGAAAAACAAAGAATTTATCAGCAACACTCACTCACTAAAGGAATTTCTAAAGGATGTGTTTTAGGAAGACGGAAAATGACCCTAAGAGAAGACTCAGAATGCTAGAAAGAATTGATGAGTAAATAAATTGGTGAAAATGTGGGCAAATCTGGGGGGGAAATGGCTGTTTAAAAAAAGTACGAGTAAGACATTTAAAGGATAAAACTTTAATAAGATTAGCCAATAGCATATGCTGGGAGTCTGTGTGTGTGTAAGACCAGAATTAAAGTTTTCCAAAGGATAGTAGAGTGTGGTTAACATTAGAATTTAAGTTAAATGAGCACATTAAAAGTTACAGGGCAACCACCTCTATAAGAGTAGAACTTGAGTATGAAATTTCCATCCCTCCATCAGGCCTACCGCTACCCAAAATGGTTTCCTCCTGAGTCCAACTCACTATTCTGTAATTCTAAAGTTCATAACTGGTTAATGCTCATAACCCTCACCCTTTACCTCCCCAATATATCTACAATTTAGTAGAGGAATTTCAGAGACAACGCTTTAATACAGTGTTTTAGCCAAAGAGAAGCCCAGTACATAAACAGTCAAAAACTGAAATCTTCTCACTGAAGTTGTAAAGACCAGGAACTCCTAGGGAGCTGCAGAGCACAGTTGGAGAACTAATACCCTATACCTCCTACCCACCTCCTCAAAGAATCAACCACAATGTACTACAACACCTCAAATGCATAAATCCATGAGTTCATAATGGTATTAATAAAAAAAAACAAAACACCTCATTGATCACTTTTAGAGCATGCTAGGAGACCAACTCATTATTTTGAAAACTGTCTTTTCTGGACAAACTGTACCTCAGCATACCTTAATTGTTGGTGAAGGGAAATGCTCTTTCAGAAATCTTTCAGGTAATAAGTGAGGAAGGAATGACTGATAGAATTAAAATGGCACCATTTTGCAGCTCCCAATGAAATAATGGATCTAAACAATGATGATGAGTGGCCTTTAACATCACAGAGGGACCACCAAATATTATATACCTCCTCCTGACAAAAGTAAACAGCACCTTCTATGAAGAATTCATGCCTCCCCCCACCCCCCAAAAAAAATCAAACCTCTTTAATTGCCAGTTTATAGGACACAAGGAAAGTAGAGGAACAACACCATAGAGATGAAATCAGCAAATTTCCTGTAGATGGGAAACCCTACAGGACAAAAGACCTGGTTTATTCAAACAAACTGCAAGGAAAGGGAGAGAGTGAGACCCATAGATTTAAAGATTAATGTATGTAATGTAATTTATTGGATCCCCTTTCAACAAATGGTAAATTAAAAATAATTTATAAGATATTATAAAGACATTAGAGCATTGACTGGATATTTAATAAATTTAAGGCTTGTTAATTTTTAGATATGCGAATGGTATTATATTCATGTTTTTTAAAAATCCTTATGTTTTAGAGGTACATATCAAAATATAGATAAAACGATCTGATGACAGTTTTGTTAAATCTGGTGAGAGGGTGGGGGACTAATGAAACAACTGGTGAAGACTGGTGGAGAACTGAAACTTGAAAGTGAGTGACAGCACATGGAGATTCATTATACTTTCTACTTTTGTATATGTTTCTATAATAAAAGAATTAAAGAGAGGGGTGAAAAAGAGGAAGGACATAGTAACCAATTGCATTATATGGACCTTATTTAGATCCTGAGTCAAATGAACTGTTTAAAAAACACTTATGAAACAATGAGGGAATTTGAACTTGACTGGATATCTGTTCTTTAAGGGAGTATTCATATCTCAGGTGTGCTAAGAGTAAAAAAAAAAAACAAACTTATCTTTTAGAGATACATATTGAAATATTATTTATGGGCAAAATGATATGCCTTCTGGGATTTGCTTCAAAATAATCCAATGGATCGGGATGGGGGAATGATAGAGGTAGAGAAGGGAAAAAGATTGGCTATGAGCTGATAATTGTTGATGGACAAAGGGGATTCCTTGTACCAGTCTCTCAACTTCTGTATATGTTTTAAATTTTCCATTATAAAATGGAAAAAATTAATTATGGTGTTAGAAGTCAGGATAGTGGTTATCTTTGAAGAGGAGAGGGGATAGTGACTGAGAGGGCCACACTAAGGGCTTCCAGAGTGCTAAGGATGTTCCAGTTCTTGCACAGGTTTGTTCACTTTGTGACAGTCCATCAATTTTTACATTATAATTTGTATACCTGTCAGTATATATATATACATATATATATATATATGTGTGTGTGTATATATATATATATATATTTTTTTACACTGCAATAAAAAAGTATTTTTAAAAAGAAACCCACTGCCTTGATGCAAAGGGAATTCTACCCTTTGGCAGAATTTCAGGCACTATACCCATCACTGAGAAAGCGGAGTAGAAAGGCAATAGAATTCTCTGTGACCCCAAGCAAATGTCAGAATCTGGCCTCAGTTTCCTCATCTCTAAAGGAGAATAGCAGCTACCTTAGCTGGATATTGGGGACATTATATGAGATGGTGCCTGTGGCATGCTTAGCACAGAACCTGGCACCGAATGGCCCTGCATTCAAGACCTGTTTATTTCCTTGACTGCGCTGTTGGTACACCATACTAAATACCACTACTGGTATTAATCAAAATCTCTGTAGTAATTAATTACCCTCAAAGTAGGGGCTGGAAGACCCACATTAGCCCTCTCCAATAAGTCTCTAGCAGAAATCCACTGAGACTCGAGAGAAAATCTACCGGAACTGCATTTTCCGTTGTTCTCTGCGCAGTATTCGCCGGCCTAGACCTCAATTAAATAAATCAAAGCTCTACGCCCAAATACAAGGTATCCTTCCCTCTCCTCCAGCACGCACCTCCCAGTCTCAGGCTCTCCAATGAGGACCGGAAGAGTGAATGCCCTCATATCGACCCTCCTCCCTCCCCCAATCAGGGAGCCGATGGTGAGCACCTCACAACCCTCCGGGTCACAGCATCCAATCACAGAACTCCACATGCTGAGAACATCCCAGCTGGCAGGGGAAAGCGTCCCCAAAGCCCTGCGAGGAAACACCGGGATGGATCTGTGGACGTGCTGAGCCCGTTTCCCGCAGGGGCCACACTGCCATCTACTGCCCACTCTACAGCGATACAGCGGCAGGCGCACTTCCCCCGGACCACTTCTCTCAGCCTCACTTCTCATGGTTAATATCCAAGCTCAAAGATTCAAATATAAATTGGGAAAAATATGTAGTAATATCACATAGAAGCGAAAGGTGTTTTAAAGAGAAGTAAACACATTCCCACATTCTACTACACAGTAGGAAAAAACATTGTTTCAGTAGTATTATACTTTCAAAAGGCCTTTTTCTTCCAAGGTGCCTTAGTTCAGAAAGCCTACCATATATGTCAGGCACTATCATCCTCCCTAATTAATAGGATAGAAACCCAGGCTAAGTGGCATAGCTGAAAGCTGGCAGGGCTGGGATTCAAACACAGATCTGTTTCCAAGGTACAGACTCATTCTCACATCACACTGCATAAAGAAGATACAGAGTGCTGTAGAAATATAGGGGAAGAGAAAATTCAGTTCTAACTGGAAAGGGATGCAGGACTTACAAACGCCTTTAGGCAGAGGGAACAATTGGCACAGTGGCAGGGAAGTAGTCAGTAAATATTAGCTAGTACTATTTAATCTCACCGGAAAGAATGAGGCAATTACCTCCACATGATATTTCTGTGTTGCAGATTATTATGCTCATTCTTTGGCAAACAGCTTCTGCTCATTCAGATACCCATAGCAGTTTGCTCACCTGGATTTGTTGCCAAATAACAGAGGACTGACTATACCCAACAATGAAGTGTTAAATATAATGGTCTCATTTTTCTTTCAGTCTTCCTTTCATACATACCTAGACAAGTATTAACAATAAGCTTTCCTGGAATTCATCATTCCTTCCCTATACTTCCATAGCATTTTGCTTATAATTCATCTATGGCATATTAGAAGCAGCCTTGAAATATGTGGCAGTTTGAAATTATTTTATGAATCCCAAAAAAGAAATATTTACAAACTAATCTATTCCCCTGGGTGTGACACCCTTTGATTGTATTATTTCAGTTGAGGGGTCTTTAATTAGATCACTTGATAAGATCACTTTAGGGCTTTTGAATGGACTAGAATAGTGAAGCATGACTCAAGTTGAGTCTCTGCCCACTTGTTGGGTCTGAAATAAACTGAAAAACAGAGACTTCCTCCCACAGACACAGGAAAAGGAAGCCGGCATATTTGATCCTGCCATGTAAGAGAGAGGACTATAGGATTGCTTAAGCATGTAGACCCAAGAGGCTAGCCCACAGAGCAGCTCAAGAGGAGACAGTGAACCCAGAGGGGAAGGCTGAAACCTCCGCAAAGATCAGCGGCCATCTTGCTTCACTACATGGCAACACGCTGGGATCAACAGTAGCTGACTTTGGTGAGAAAGTATCTCTGATGGTGCCTTGGTTTAGACTTTTCACAGCTTTGGAACTATAGTTCCAAATAAATTACCTTTATAAAAGCCAACACATTTCTGGTACTTGCATTAGCACCTCTTTGGCAAACTAAAACAAAATATATAACTAGAGCCCATGAAGGTCCCATCACTAGCACATGGGCACATAGCAAAAACGGGCATTTAAAAGTATGTAGGGGTAATTTTTGACTATCACAATGAATGGAGGTCATTGCTGGTATTTAATGGGCAGAAGACAGGACATTAGATGACCTGCAATGCCTGAGACTTTCCCACACATCAAAACATTATCCCTGCTGGGAGCCAGGCTTCTTGGTATGGAAGAAGGAAGGTATAAATGTGGAATTAAGGAAGGCAAGGAAGAACCCTGTAGGAATGAACTGGAATTGGAGATATCAATATGAATTCATTATTTATAATATATATATGTATATACGCAAGTATGTGTGGGTTTATGTGTATATGCACTGTCCAATCAATGGGCCAAGAAGCAAAGACTCCACAGTAGCAATGAGGACACCTAGTGCCCGGATCTTGATTGTTAAAAACATTCCTCACTAAAAGGAACAAGGGCTTCTCAGCAAAATACTTGATTCTAGGGTTGGGAAGAAAAGGTACAAGATGAGCCTGGAATATCTTGTTATAGTAGAAAATAAGGAAGTCCAACAGAGAGAGAGAGAACATGGAAGACAAATTGAAAGGGCTCTTACGAGCCAAATCTGGGACAATCTGACCATCAAAATAAGTAAGGATGGTAATGAATCATTTAAAAAAAAGGGAAAAAGAAAAAGGAATCCACAAATCCACAAGACCGTACTGATAATAAATAGATATATAGAGAAAGAAATGGGAAAGAAGGGAGAACTTCTGCATACAGGAAAATGCTGAGTGTGAATGATGTGGAGGGATTATTGGAGTTTGAAAATGATCATTTTGCAACCATCATAGTAAAGACTGATTCAGGCAAGAAGCATCAAAGGATGCTAAATCTAGGGGGAAACTTTTTTTTTTTTAAAGATTTATTTATTTATTTATTTATCCCCCCCTTGCTGCTTGTGTCTGCTGTGTCCATTCGCTGTGTGTTTTTTCCGTGTCTGCTTATCTTCCCCTTGCTGTGAGGTCCTGCTGCATCAGCCCACCACGCTGCGTGGGCCGGCCTGCTCTCACAAGGAGGCCCCGGGAAGCGAATCCGGGGCCTCCCACATGGTAAATGGGGGCTCTATCGATTGAGCCACACCCGCTTCCTGCTGTGAGGTCTTGCTGTATCAGCCCACCGCCCGGCCTGCCCTCACAAGGAGGCCCCGGGAAGCGAACCCGGGGCCTCCCATATGGTAAATCGGAGCTCTATCGATTGAGCCACACCCGCTTCCCAAGGGGGCGGGGGGAACTTTTGATGAGGTGCAGGATATGTGCATGATATTAAAGTGTCTCCCCAGAGATTGCCTATCAGTTACAACGGAAAAAAATAGTAACTCAACAGAGGAGAAATCAGACATTGTTGCCTCGGTGATCAAAATTAATATCACCAGTGAGGGCATATAAACATGCTGTGTCTGTCTCCAGATGTGATACCCTGAGAAGGACACAACATCACTGATAGTATTCTGGCTGGGGAAGCATAATTTGAATTTGATCAAGATGAAGTAACAGACAAATCCAAAAAGAGGAATATTCTGTCAAATAAGGGGACCATGTGCTTTAAAAAATATCAATTGTCATAAGAGACAGAAAAGAATGAGGAACTCTTCCAAACTAAAAGAGACTAAAGAGGAGCAGAGGTGGCTCTAGTGATTGAGCACATCTTTCCCAAATGGGAGGTCCCGGGTTTGGTTCCTGGTGCCTCCTAAAGAGAAGACGAGCAGACACAGAAAGCAGACAGCAAGTGCAAACGAGGTGGGGGGGGTGCGAATAAATAAATAAAATCTTAAAAAATTTAAAAAATAAAATAAAAGAGACTAAAAAGATATGGCAACTAAATGCAGTACATGAGTCTAGATTGGATCACATACTAGAGGGGGGAAAATACTATAAAAGACATTATTGGGTCAACTGACAAAATTGGGATATCAATAGTAAAGTATTATATCAATATTAAATTTACTTAATGTTTTAGTTTCCTACCTGCTAAAACAATATCATAAAATGCGTTGGCTTAAGAACAGGGATTTATTGACTCATAGTTTCAGAGGTTAAAAGGCTTGCTTCCTCCCGAGGTCAGTGTCTTCTGGTTGGTGGCAATCTTTGGAATTCCTTGGCTTTTCTGTCACATGGCAATGTACATAATGACGATGTCTTCTCCTTTTTCCTCTTTTTCCTCTTCCTGTTGACTTCTGGTTGCTCCCTGTGACTCTTCTCTCCTCTGATTTTTACTCTGCTTAAAAAGGACTCCAGTAATCCAGATTAAAGGCCAGCCTGATTCAGTTGGGCCATGCCTTAACTCAAATAAAATCTTGAAGAGATCTTGTTTACAATGGGTCCACATCCACCAGGATGCTGATCAAGAACAAATCCAAACTGGGGTACACAATTCAATCCACCACAATCAGCCCTCTGGACCCCAAAAAGACATGTTCTTCCCACATGGAAAATACGTTCATTCCATCACAACATTCCCAAAGCCTTAAATCATTTCAGTAGCAATGCGAAATACTAAATTTCATCCGAATCAACTGTGGGCATGGTCTATTATAGGGCAAAATTCTTCTGTCTGATGTACTGCAAAACCTAGAAAACAAATTATCTGCTGCCAATATACAATGGAGGGGCAGGCATAGGATAAACATTCCATTCCAGAAGGGAGAAACTGGAAGGAAACAGGGGTCATAAGTCCCAAACAGGTCTGTAACCCAGCAGGGCAAACTCCATTCAATTTCAAAATCTGAGTCATCTATGGATGGATGTTTTGTCCTCTAGGCTTGACGGAACAGGAACCCCACCCTTTCCAAGCGCTTGCACAGTGGCCATGCTCTCCCTGAACACTGAGCATCAGGATGGTGGCCAGGCTCTCTGCGAACACCAGGGCACAGGCCTCACCATCTCCAAATACTGGTGTGGTAGCACTCCCCCTGAACAATGGGGCTCAAGGACCGACCCCTTCAAGGGCAGGGGCAGACCCACCCTTTCCACAAATGTAGGTGGGTCCATTCTCTTGGCCGGAGATCTTTTCTGTCCAGACCTATGTTTCCACAGTTCTGCCCTTGAAGTCATTCTTCCTTCAATTCATCCCTTCTGTCCCTTTCAGTCCAGGCTTGCAGCAGTGGTTCTGCTGATACACGTTTTACAAAACGCTTGTCAGCTTTGAGTGCAGTTCAAGCTGGTCCAAACCATCTGTCAATAAAACTTTCCACAGCACCGTCCTAGATGACTGCATTTACAATCCTGACTTGCACTGAAATGGCTGGCTGGATCCATGTTCAGCCACACCCTTTTTAGCAGAGGTTGTTCAGTTAAACCTCACATGGAGCCCTGCCCTCTGGGGACTCACTTCCTGAAAGCTCAGGGAGGTCCCTGATAGAGTCACTTCTGGTCCTAGTCTCAGAGCACACTATCTGGATAGGTTCAGAATTTTCCAAACCATTGATTTCTGGTTTCTTTGTGCTTAAAGTTCAGTTCTCAGCTTATCCCTTTCCTCTCCCATTTTACTATAAACTGCAAGGAAAAGCCAGGCTGCACCTTCCACACTTATCTTGGAAATCTCCTCACCTAAATACCCAAGTTCATTGTTTTCAAGTTCCATCTTTAATCAAAGACGAGAACTCAATTTCACCAAGTTTGCTGCCACTTGATAACAAGGATTGCCTTTCTTCTGATTTTTAATGACACCATCATCATTTTCTTCTATGACCTCACAATATCTTTAATGTTCATAGTTCTACCAACATTCTGTTCAGAACGAATTACGTATTCCTAAGAAGATACAAACTTTCTCTACAGCTCTCACTCATTCTTGAGTCCTCACAATTCTTCTAGCCTCTACCCATTACCCAATTCCAAAGCTGTCTCCACATTTTTAGGTATTTACTATAGCAGCACTACTTTCCGGTACCAAAAACTGTTTTAGTTTCCTAGAAACTTAAACAAATACCACACAATGGGTTGGCTTAACAACAGGAATGGTTTCAGAAGTTAGAAGGCTTGCTTCCTCCCGGGGTCAGTGTCTTCTGGCTGGTGGCAATCTTTGGAGTTCCTTGGCTTTCCTGTCACATGGCAATGCAGAGGGCAATGTCCTCTCCTTTCTCCTCCAGGTTCTGTTGAACCTGGCTGCTCCCCTGCGGCTTTTCTCTCCTCTGACTTTCACTCTGCTTAAAAAGGGCTCCAGAAATCCAGATTAAAGCCCAACCTGGTTCAACTGGACCACACCTTAACTCTAGTAACATCTTGAAGAGATCATATTTACAGTGGGTCCACACCCACCAAGACCAAGAACATGTCTAAACTGGGGTACACAATTCAATCCACCACACTGAATTTGACAATTGCTGTGGTTATGCAACAGAGTATGCTTATCCCAGGTAATGTATACTGAAGTATTTCAGGGGGTAAAAGGCTATAATGTATGCAACAAACTCCCCAATAGTTTAAAAAAGACACATGTGTATGCAAGATAGATATGCTTTTTGTGCTATTTTTGCAATTTTTCTAAGTTTTAAATTATTTCCAAATAAAAATTTACCCCCATTACCATTCCGTTTGTGACATGGCAGATACTATTTTAAAAACCTGTTTATAATTAACTGAACTAACTCCATTTATAAATAAACACAGGTACTTTATTTTTGCATAATTTGAAAATAAGTTAAATTTTCCATAAAAGCAACTACAATATAAATCGAGGGAAGAAAGCACTTTGATTCATCCAAATTTTTATCAAGAGTTGTTCATCATTTTGTAAATAAGATTAGCTCATGATAATGCCCCTGCTAGTATCTGAATTCACCAGGACACCACATCTGTAACTATATGCATTTGTATCTGTCATGTTCGCAGTGATTCTAACTTTAAGTGCAAGTACTTGGCTACTACATTGTGTTTCCTAGTGTAGTTATTTATATAGTGAAAAATATATTATTTACAGTAAGTCATTTCCTTTTATTTCCCTTTGTATCATGGCTAGGGAATTATATTAATTTTTAAATTAATATGCATAGATAGATTAATCTATTAATTTCATTTCAAGATAATAAAAGGGCATTATAAGGTATTTGTTATACAAAGGCTATGCAGGGTCTTTCATGGTGCAAATAAACCATAAGTCCCTTCTGGAGAGGCTGTTTATCTTCATATCCTCCACAGCTCTGCTTCATCTGGTCCCTGCCCATATACCCAATTTCCAGGGCTCACAAATTGACTGCACACTTGCAATCACATTATCAGGGGAGGAAATGATTATTTCTTTGAACCCTTCTCACCAAGGCAGCCATTACAGACAGCTATAAAAGAATATCCCCTGCACTTACGAGAAGCATCCATCATCAGGGGGACTTTGTTTTCTCAAATAAACCCCTCAAAAGTCAAAGAAATCTGAGGGGAAATATTAGATCAGTGCAGGAATGGATCCAAAACTTATATCAATTCAATAAAACTATTACCAATCTACTTACTTTTTCAATGCCCCAATATTATACAAATGAAAGAGTAGGCAGAACCAAAAGTCTGAAGTATGTAAGTTTTTACAAAGTGCTTATAGGGTCAGTGGTTTCCTTTAGACCTTGGTATTTTATAAAAGAAAGGTTGCTATGGTTCTAATATGACATGGGGGCAGGGAAAGGACAGTATAAATAGGAACCTACTGTCTGGGAAGATGTTAGTCAACTATCTTCTCTAAATGGCTTATATGAGTTAATACCACTTTCAAACCTGTCAGCTTAAAATAAAATAGAGAATAATCAAAGAGCTCTAAAGAGCAAAAGAGGAGTTAATGGATAAAGAGATTGCCGAGAAAAAAATGATGCAACTAGAAAATATATTTTTCTCTGCAAATAATGTAAAACAGAGAAAGACTGCATGAAAACTAACTATATAATAAAAATGGAAGAAAAAAAAAAGAAAGGAAAAGAACTGTATCTTAGGGAGATTAGTTATCAAGGCAAATATGAAATACAAGAAATTTGCAGGACAGTGGAAATGATTTTGTCATGTGAAACAGCCTAAATTTTTTAAGACCTACTATGCAATGATCACCATAAAAACATCACTTCATATATTCATCATATGAACATATGATCATAAACATATGGAGTGATTAAAAATTACACATGCCCCTGGGTACCTACCAAGGTGGCAATGTTCTTTTTCTCTTGCTTCCCACTTGTGGCTGTCCACATACGCTGCAGAAAGCAGGTATCTTTTACCTGAGGAAAGAAACAATGATCTCAAAAGCATGGCCTCACAACAGGTTCATTTTACTTATCTGTTTTGTTTTGTTTTAAAGATTTTATTTTTATTTATTTATTTATCCCCCTCTTGCTGCCTGAGCTCGCTGTATCCATTTGCTGTGCGTTTTCTGTGTCTGCTTGTCTCCCTTTTGTTGCGTCGTGATGCTGCGTCAGCTCACCGCGCTGCAAGGGCCGGCTTGCCTTTACCAAGAGGCCCCGGGAACCCAACCCAGGGCCCCCCATAAGGCAAATGGGAGCCCCATCGATTGAGCCACATCCACCTCCCCTACTTATCTGTTTTATTAAGCATATCTTTGTCATATTTTCAACTTACTAGGTTATATATTTTAAAATTCTAGTAAGACACTGCAACTAATGTTGCATAATTCACAATTCAGTTTACAAGAAGATGCATTCAATCTATAACAAGTAGAAGATGCAGAAAAACTGAAAATTTTTACTATATTGTATGGCTAAAAATGTCATTAATTTTGGTCCTATAACTTTAGGGCTAGGATCTATTTGTTTCCACTAAATTATAGTCTATATCAGCCCTAAAACTCCTTCTTAGAACCCAAAACACTAGCTGAGCTATTGTTTAACTCATTATTCAAATGTTTCATAATTATTAGTCCTAAAAACTAGTGTGAGTTAAACTAATAATAAATAAACTAAAATGGCTTGGGGCAGCATATTTACCCCTACTGCACATAAAGCAAAGAGTAATATCTTACCCAGTGACTCAGCAACCCAATGGTAAATAAGGGAAATGCAATAAGCCAAATGTTAGGTAACACATAAAATGGCATAGCTCTATTCCCAGCACATGGCGCAATGCTCTGTAAACATGAATTCAATGAATGAATTTTGGACTACATTAGCCCTAAAAGTCCTTCTTAAAAAGACAAGAGAAAGAATGAATGGCAACTTCATCAAAATTTAAAACTTTTGTGCTTCAATGGACACCATCAAGAAAGTGAAAAGACAACCCATAAATTGGGAGAAAATATTTGCAAATAATATATCTGTTAAGGGACTTGTATCCAGGATATATAAAGAACTCTTACAACTAAAAAATAAAATGTCCATAAAAATAGGCAAAAGATTTGAACAGACATTTCTCCAAAGAAGATAAAGAAATGGTCAATAAGCACATGAAAAATATGCTTAGCATCATTAGTCATTAGAGAAATGCAAATCAGAACCACAATGAGATACAACTTCACATCCACTAGATGGCTACAATAAAAAAGATAGCAATAGTGGGAGTGGATGTGGCTCCAGCAGTTGAGCATTTGCTTCCCACATGAGAGGTCATGGGTTTGGTTCCGGGTACCTCCTAAAAAAAAAACAAAAAAACAAATAAGCAAAACAAACGAAAAAACTAACTCAGGGGAGCTGATGTGGCTCAGTGGTTGAGTACCGGCCTCCCACGTACAAAGTCTCAGGTTCAATTCTGGTCCCTGGTACCCCCCCCCAAAAAAAAATTTGTAACAGCTATTAGTGAGGGTATAGAGAAACTAGAACCCTTGTATATCGCTGAGTAAGAATGTAAAAATAGTGCAGCCACTTAGGAACAGTTTGGCAGGTCCCCGAAATGTTAAATATGGACTTACCATACGATCCAGTAATTGCACTCCTAGGTATATATACAAGAGATGAATACATGTGTCGAAACAAAAATTTGTGCACAAATGTTCATAGCAGCATTATTCAAATAGCCAAAAAAGTAGAACAACCCAAATATCCATCAACTGAGGAGTAGATAAACAAAAGGTGCTTTATTCTTGCTGTGTGCAATAAAAAGGAATTAAGTACTAATATATGTCACAAAATGGATGAACCCTGAAATAATTACATTAATTGTATAACTGTATACTAATTGTAAAATTCCATCATATGAAATGTTCACAGTAGGCAGATTTATAGAGAGAATGTAGATTAGTAGTTACCAAAGGCTGGGGGAGAAAGGAGGGTGGGAGATATAGAGAGTAACTACTACAGGGCTTCTTTTGGGAGTGATGAAATGTTCTAAAATGATTGTGGTGATGGCTGCACAACTCTGTGAATACACTAAAAAAAACTGAATTATATACTTTAAAGGAGTGAATTGTATGGTATGTGAATTATTGCTGTTTTTTTAAAAAAAGGATATGAATGGCAGGCAATATTTACAGGTCATAGCAAATCATAAGCCAAACATAACTAGAAGGGATGGGAGCTAATTAAACACAACATTGGTATGCTAATATTTCCTATTCACCTACCAACTAAAATAAATTAAAAATATAAACTCATCTGTGTGGGTTTATACATAGCTAATCTCCACCCTACCTTAAGCATAGATCAGACCTTTACGAGAATGTCTAAACTTGAAGTCTAAAACTTAAAAATGATGTAATATAAAAAAACTAAGATAATATCTAATACTGTTTGAAAAGAGTAACTAAGACATCAAAAAGAGTAACTATTTGTGGCAGTTTGAAGCTAGGTGGTCCCCAGAAGATCATTTCCCTAGAGCCAATCCATTCCTGTGCATGTAAACCCTATTGTAGGTGGGAACTTTTCATTAGATTCAGTTAAAGGACCTTCCTTTTGATCAGATCACTTTAGGAGGGCATGACTCAGGTTGGGTCTTAATCCTTTTATTGGAGTTCTTGAGTAAAATAAAAGCCTCAGACACAGGAAAAAAGCAGCAGACAGAGAAACCCCAAGAGGCTAAAAGAAAGGTCCTAGAGGCCAGAAGCTGGAAACACAGCACAGAGACACAGAAAGAGGCACCCAAAAGGCTGAAAGACAAGAGGCATAGAGGAGAGGAGAGAGACGAGCCATATGCCTGACACCCACAACAGAGTTCAGGAAAAAAAGTGAGTCTAGAGAAGAAGGCAGAGACCGGCAAAGAAGCCATTATGCCCTGCCATGTGCCCGATTGTCCAGAGTCGCAACTTGGTGAGACGGCATCTCTTGAAGAGGGCTTGATTTAGACACTTCCATGGCCTCAGAACTGTAAGCTTTTAACCTAATAAATTCCCATTATAAAAACCAACCCATTTCTGGTGTATTCCTCCTAGCAGCATTTAGCTAACTAAAACACTATACAAAAGTGCCCATGTTTTAGATTACCAAAGGGCTGCCGATGCTAAATACCAGAAATCTGTTGGCTTTTTTTTAAGATTTATTTATTTTATTTTATTTATCCCCCCCCTTGCTGCTTGTGCTGCTGTGTCCATTCGCTGCGTGTCTTCTCTGTGTCTGCTTATCTCCCCCTTGCTGTGAGGTCTTGCCGCATCAGCCCTCACAAGGAGGCCTCGGGACGTGAACCCGGGCCTCCCATATGGTAAACGGGGGCTCTATCCACTGAGCCACACCCGCTTCCCCT
>JAQZBX010022053.1:0-31830 GCA_029593785.1 Cabassous unicinctus | reverse complement strand
CAGGGTAAGATCTTTGGTGTAGGTGTCATTGTTTGTGGATTTGTGGGGAGGGCTGCATCTGGGGCATTCCTCCATGGAATATGAATGTGTTCAAGGGTTCATGGGACATTGTCTTGGTGGATGGACACCCACACAATAACCAAAAGAATATTGAATTCTTAACTTGGGGAGTCCCCCAAGAAAATGGGCAGTGTCTAGTGAAGGAAGACAGACCAATACACCAGGCCCTTGATAGTAATTGTTGTATATATGCACCTCATTCTTGTGACATTGAAACTTAGCCTAGTATTATATATTGCCTAGGAGTTACCTCCTGAAAGCCTCATTGTTGCTCAAATGTGGTTTCTACTAAGCTAATCTCAGCATAGAAATTCTATACCTCCCACCAGTCTGTGACATGATTCCAGGGGGTGAGCCTCCCTAGCATGAGGGATTATTACCAAGCAGCAACTAGCAGTGTATTTGGAAAAAGATCTAGACAAAAATGGGAAATAGTAAATACAAATAAAAAATTAGTTTTTATAGCTGAGAGATTCCAAAGTGAGTTAGGAGTTAATTCCAGGGGTTATGCTCATGCATGTCTCAGGAGGATCTCACTGACTGCCACAACAAACAATTCCTCAAACAGCAGAGGGGTTCCTGAAAGATATAGAGACATCTAGAAGCTATAAGATGGGGAGACAATCCCAGAAATTTGGGACCCTGTCAGTGGGCCTTACCTTGGAATATGTGATAACCTATCCACCCAATGTGACTCATTTATAATTTTCCTACACATGGATCTTATACCCATTTGAACCTGTAATTAGCCCTATACCCGTTGAGTAAGTGTCCCAGAAACTTAAATCTTCCAGCTGTTCATATAGCAGTTGAGCCGTGAATCTCAGCAGAGTTGCAACCAACACCTACTCTCTGGTTAATCAGACTCACCCAGGACAGGTAATAAAAGCATGGTGATGGACAATGCCCATGGCAAAAATCAGAGTATCTACAACTGCAAGCAAGACAGTTTCATCCATTGGCCCCAAGGGATCTAAGCCCCCTCTCAATCAAATCAAAGTGGGCATCACCATCCCATAATCCTCAAGAGAGAGGAACAAACAAGCATAAGTTGGGAATGGAGCTATGGACTAAATTAGACTTATTATTCTAACAGTTGAAGAACTTTTAACAATGATATAAAATCAGTGGTCACCAGACCAAAGGCCTGGTGCACTGGTCTGTCCAGAGGTTCTGAGTGATGTGAGAAGGAATAATAGGTGTAACCTGGGGCATTTTGGGGACATTGGAATTGTTCAGCATGATATGGCAATGATGGATACTGGGCATTATACATTTGTCAAAACTTATAAAATTGTGCAATGCACAGTGTAAACCATAATGAAAACTATAGACCACAGTTAATAACAATGCTTCAATATGTCTTCATCAAGTGTAATAAATGTACCACACTAATGAAAGATATTATTAATGGAGAATACTGTGGGAAGGGGAGGGGATAGGGTACATTGGAATCCACTATATTTTTGATGTGACATTTATGTAATCTAAATCTTCCTTAAAATAAAATAATATAATTAAAAAAACAATTAAAATAATACAAGCTGGAAAGAGAGAACTTAAACTTTCATTATTTGCAAATGAAATGAGCCTGTAGGTTGAGAACCTTGAAAAATCTCCAAAAAAGTTTCTAGAGCAGATAAATGTGTTCAGCAAAGTGGAAGGATATAAGATCAACATGAAAAAATAAGTAGCATTTCTGTACACCAATAATAAGCAATCTGAGGAGGAAATCAAGAAAAAGTTTTCATTTAAAATGGCAACTAATGTAATCAAATCTCTAGGATTAAAACTTAACTAAGGATGTAAAGCACTTGCACACAGTAAACTACTCAATATTGTTAAAGGAAATTAAAGAAGAACTAAATAAATAGAAGAATATTCCATGTTCGTGGTTTGGAAGCCTTAAATTTTCTGTCTAATCATGTGCTGATTGAGCTCTGAATCTCAGAAAAGTTGCAGCCAACACCTACGCTCCAGTTTATTGGACTCTCCCAGTAAAGGCAGAGGTCACCAGAAGTTCTGAGGGAAGGGAGAAGGAAGAATAAGTGGTCCATGGGGCATTTTTTGGGACATTGAAGTTGTTCTGCATGACATTGCAATGATGGATACAGGCCATTACACATTTTGTGAAAACCTATAAAATTGTGTGGTGCAAAGTGTAAACCATAATGTAAACTCTAAAGAAAAGATTACTAGCAATACTTCAGGATATTTGCATGAATTGTAACAAATGTACCACACTACTGAAAGATTTTGCTAATGGGGAAAGTTTGGGAGTGGGAATGGTTGGGGGCATATGGGTATCCCCTATATTTTCAATGTAACATTTATGTAATCTAAGGCTTGAAAAAAATAAAGAACACAATCTAAAGGTGAAAAGATGACATAACATTATAGGAGAAAGTACTTGCTTGCCATACATCTGAAGAGCATTTACTATGCAGAATTTATAAAAGTATTGACAAAGCAAAACAATAAAAAGACAACTCAAAAAATTTTAACACTTGAATAAACATTTTTCCAAAGAAAGTTTGCAAATGGTCAAATTTGCATGAAATAATGCTCAACATCATTAAACATCAGGGAAAAGAAATTGAAGACCATAATGGGATATTATTACACACCTAAGCATGGCTATTATTAAAAAAATAACAGAAATCAATATGTGTTCATGAACATACTAAGAAGAAGGAACTCTTGTACATTGCTGGTGGCATTGTAAAATGGTGCAGCCACTGTGGAAATAAGTTTGATAGTTCCTTGGAAAGTTGAAAATAGAATTATCATGTGACCGATAAATTGCAATTTTTGGTATAAACCGCAAAGAATGGAAAGCAGGGACACTAAGAAATATTTTACACCAATGTTATAGCAGTATTAATCATAATTCCTAAAAGGTGGATGCAAACCAATTGTCCAACAACAGATAAATGGGTAAACACAATGTGATTTAAACACACACTGATATATTATTATTCAGTCATAAATAGACATGAAGTACTGATGCATGCACAATATGGATGAAACTGGAAGATATCATGTTAAGTGAAAGCCAGATACTTATAGACAAGTACTATATGAGCTAACTTGCATGAAATGTATAAGAGAAGGAAATATCAACAGAGACAGAGAATATGTTCTAGATTACCTTGGGACAATGGTAGAGGTAGTTATTATGTAATAGGTGAAGTTTCTGTTTCAGGTGGTGAATAAGTTGGGATAAAATATATTGGTGATGGTAATACAAGATTAATGTATTATGAATATAATACTATTCAATTGTGTACTTGAAAGTGGTTAAAATGGGTACTTAGAGTTGCATATATTTTACTAAAATTAAAAGAAAATATTTTCACAAAATTTATGATATTGGCCATGGTTTTCATTTATGATTATATAAAGCAAAAGATAATCTCCTTATTAAAAGTATGATCAGATTATGGTTACATTAAAATACAAAAATCTTATTTGTTGGAGATGCTTACTGAAGTATTTATAAATGAATTGATATGATATCTGAATTTTCTTTAAAATGCTAAAGAAAAACAGAGAGAATGAAAACATGACAAAGAGATAACACAAGAAAGGCAGGAGACTAAAAATCATTAGATATGCTTAATGATGACATAGATGTTCAGAAGAGTTTTCTATTTATTCTGTCTATGCTTGATAATGAGCACAATAAAAAATTAAAACTAACACCAGAATTACCTTCAACGTTTTCTCTTTTCAAGGTTTACATGAAAAGTAGTTTAAATGAGTGTTAATTAAGTGCTGTAATGAAATAAAATTCCTGGTAAACTCCATCTACTATATAAGTCTGGTTTTGTAGTATCTGATAAAACATAGTTAACAGCAATTGTAATATTCTTGCATCATTGTCAAAGAAGGTTCTATATCAATGGCAAGGTCAATAAAAGGAGGTAAGGGATTTTATTTTCTATTGGCCTAAGGAAAATGTTCTAAAATTTACTGAGGTGATGACAGCACAACTCTTTGATGAAACTGAGAGTACATTTTGGATGGATTGTACAATACATGGAACTGTATAACTCAGTGAACCATGTTATAGATGATAGACTGTGGTTAATAACACAAATATGTGAGTGTTCTCTCAAGAAATATAACAATTTTACAAAACTAATAAAATAATAGGAGATTTATGGGGGAAAAATCTACCAAATGTAAACTTTGGACCATAGTTAGCAGCAATATGTAGGCGATGTTCTTTCATAATCTATAATAAATGTTCCATAACAATGCAAGATGTATGGGAATTCTGCATATTATGCATGACTGCTTTGTAAGCTCACATGCATAATGTAACTCCTTTAATAAAAAATGATATTTGAAAGAAGGCCAAAAAAATTGGACAGGGAAAAATGATTCATAAAATTTATTTATATTTTTTCTTACCTTACATTTTCCACAGGCAATAGAATTAGAAATTACATAAAACTAAGTAGTTGATAATGATGGTTATACATTCATAAATGACAAAGTAATATAGAAAAAGATTTCTTGAATAAGGATAATTCCTGGAAAGCATTTTTTATTCCAAACATTAAGAGTTATTTCCCAAGATATAGGAACTGGAAAGATCAAGCCTGCATATGAAAAGATAGCTTAATTTGGAAATGTTTATGTTAGTCTGAATTTACAGAGTTATACACAGAAAGCAAAAACAATTTTCTAAAATATTTTCTTCCAGTATGAGAATCTATTAACACATACTTTCATTAACTGTACAAAGACACTTTTTTGGGATATAATGACTTCCCTCACAGCCACACAAGCAAATACTTTACAAGGTAAAGGAAACCGAAAGTTCTTTATTTATTCAACTTAGTATAGACTTATTTCTTCAGATCCAAGACAGGCTAAATCCTTTCAAACATTTTCATCTCTGATATTCTGGGACTGCAAGTATTCTAATGTGTTGAATAATTATTGTCAGACATGCAGAGATGGGGATGCTAATTCATTCTTAATGTTATTATCTTGTAAATATTCTAATTCAATGAAGTAATCATCCACCTCTTTCATGGATATGCCCTTTGAACCTACACTACATAACCATCTTAAACTCAAATGAACATCATGACTGGGAAATTCAGTGAAAAGGGATTATTAATTCTGTAACTATTTTATCCAAGCATTAATCTTGTTCTGATAGCACACAATTTGAAGGGTTTAGTTGGTTATTTAAAAATTAGATATCTTGGAAATACACTTCCACCTTGCTAAATGATTTCATGTATATTCCAAGACGTTAAGATCTGCACACTTTCATGTTTCTTTACACCTATAACTTTATGAAATCTCCAATTAAGACCCTTATGGTAAATTTCCTGAAGAAAATCAAAGGACTCATGTCATTTCATTGATTTAGGCACTTTTGTTTTTCTATTATTACCACTGGCCTTATTTTTGAAAGATAATAGAACTTTTAATATATTTTTAAAATTTAGCATTTGTAGGTTTGTGGGAAACTTCCTTAAATTAAGTTTTACTAATTAATAATTGAAATTAAAAATAAACTTACTTTATAATTGTTAGAAAAAATAGGAAATATTATGAGAATGTGCTTTGTAATAAGTTGCAATTCAACTGTTTTTTTCATACATTACTTCACATACGTGCGTGTTTAAGTGTCAATGTATTGGTTGTTAGAATTTAGATTCTAATTTTTTTCATGTTTTGATAAAGGAAGCAGACATTGCATTAAAAATATCAATATGAGCTAATCTTCTGAAAAATTATGCAACAGATATTTAGGTGATTTTCACATAATAATTTAGAAATCATTTCAGTTTATTTAATTGATTTCTTATTATGAGGCCTCTAATTATGAAGAGGAACTTTATAAAAAAATCTGAAGCCATTACATCTTAACTTTTAAATGGATATGGGCAATATATCTATGCATTATGTTTTTAGTAGACAAAAGTTTATAAAAGCAATTGATCACTATGGATGTAATTATCTAGTCAGAATGGTATATTGTTTAGATTATTTAATGGAAAGATCAATTCAATGCATCTACTAAGTAAAATGAGTAGTACGTAATTATATTTCTCTAAACTATTATGTTGTTAAATTTGTTTTTTTAATATTTTTCTCTATTTTCATATACACAAGTAAAATAATTTTCCACTAATTAAAAGGCATGTATATCTAAGAAATGATTTTTCTGAAATAAAACTTAACAGAATTGACTGGGGAGAAAAAGCATGGTGATCACATTAAAATGAAATACGTCATGCAAATAAAGTTTCTATAATTGTTTTAAACAGAGGAAAACTCAAATTGACTAGTATAGAAGGAGGAAAACAGACTTGCAGAAAGTAATTTCTTTCTTTTATCTTCTCCCCAACTGCTTCAAAAAATTAGATATTTCACAAATATATTTTATTCTCTTACTACAGTCTTTACCTAGAATTTTATGCCTTTATTTTCAATCATGAACACATGTCTTTAAAATGCTACCAGAAAGTACAAAGGTCCTCCCTTTTCTCATTATTTGCTCTGTAATAACAAAATTCAGAAGAGTATCAAGCATCTTCCTTTCTGTATATTCCCACTGCTGTTCCCCAAATCTGAGATTGACACTTTAAATTCTTGTCCCCGTGTTATTTATATGCTTAATCATTGTTTTCTTGTATAAAATAATATAGTAACAGTCTAATCATTTCTTTGACTAAAATGATAGTTATTTGACCTGATAACTTTATCAACTACCATATGTTTTAGTTCTTCAGATTATAAAATGGATAATAAAGACTATTTCACTTTGAAAATTGTATGGAAGTAGTGGTATAACCATGTAATTTCTGAGTTTAAAAACACAAGCAGAATGCTAAAAAAATAAGGGATTAACATGATTTACTCACATAAGATAAAGATGGTGTCCCCCAAAGGCTAGATTTCCATCCCTTCAGAACAGCATCACCTTAATGCATAAATTCAGGTGAATGAAAGATATTTTACTCCGACTGGATCTGATCCACTTATATCACTGTCTATGTTTTCTCATGTGGAGGGGGAGGGGTGTAGCCTTTCATCAGTTTTTGCTAAAAATACTATCTCCTTAACTATTATGCCAATCCTACATAAGACTGATACTAGGGATGCCAAATATTTTAATTTTCAGAAACATTTGAAATATTTCCAGAATTCAAAAATCCTTCCTTACCTGGCTGCAGAAAGCTGAGATTAATTAAAATAATTTAAAAAAATCATTTAAGACCAAAAGTAAAATTTAAAGAAACAGATTTGAAAAGGTAAGATGATTTAAAAGGACTTTGACTTGATTAATGTGATTCTAACTTTACTTGTCTAAACCTTCATAAGGAGGAAGATTAAATAGTGTGACCTTGAGAGATCAACTATTGATAAAGACAGCAATGAAAATGCAAAGTAGCCCATGGTTGAATTCAGCTGATTTCCCCACATGAATTAATTTGAAAGAATCATGGAGACATTATAAGTATCATTTTGTTGATATCTGTGTAATAGTAATATATTTATGTTTTATAAGTTAGCAATGAAATAATATTAGCAGTAATCATAATTACAACAGTAACAGCACATTGTGTTCATTGTGCCAAACACCTTGCAGTTTTACTTTCTGGGGTTGTATTTAATTATTTTGTTATCATTAGTTTTTAGTATTTTTTTCTGGCATCCTTGGATCTTTGCTCCAACTTTGACTACTTCTGTGACCTAGTCCTTTTCCATTAGGATATATTTATCTCAGTTTCCTCAACAGTAATAGAGAAATAAAACAAAACATCTTCTTCATGGAATAATTGATATGCAAAGTTGCCAGAAGAAAATACTCAGGGAAAATAGTCAGGGAATGCTTAATCCAGGTTGAATGTAATAATTATCATTTAGTGTGTTTAGAAGAGAGAATATTTAGATGGTTTGTATGTTTCTGATATTGGATATTGAATCTTATCCAAGCAGCATACCCTACTCTATTTTAGGACATGCTTGTTAACACAGTAGCAGTCTATATTTAAAGGCAAATTATTTAGTTTGAAGTACAGAATCCCAGTCTTTGAATAAGAGCAAGTATTACATAATGTGTAAGTAATATATTAGGTTTGAAAGTAAATCTTTCACAAAGTACATTTAATTTACAATAAAGTTATCTCCATTTCTTGTTTTGATTGCTGTGTGTCATAGTTCAGTCCTGTGACTCTCTAGCTTTTGCCTGATATATATCAATCCTCTGTAGGATCTCAGAGGACATGTGCAGGAAGGCCAATGAAGCTTTTATTTGTGGTGTAAAAAAATTCATTGGTCAGAATTATATCCTGAAAGAGAAAGTTCAGTAAAGTTTGGAATCTGATTTGAAATTAATAAAGAACAATTTGTAACTTTTAACAATATTGAGGGAAACAAAAGAGAGCTTGTGCAGTACCCCAAGATGGCAAGAGCAGGAAAATTTACCACACCTACACCTGGAGGTGCATGAGAAGGGAGTAGTTATCATAATTCATTCACATGGCTGTGTGGAGATGGTCACCACACAGGGGCTGTGAACTTGGCCAGAGTACAGGGCCAAGAAGTCATAAACCAAGTGGCAGAAAGCAAGAGGGATTATTCTCTCTCGATGATTACCCTTCCCATACCTAGAGGCACACTAGGATGTTCTTGGGAAATGAACACTGAGATAGAGATTGCACACAACAAATTTTATGGGAATGCTCAGGTTCAACACAACTAGAAACAAAGAAAACAAAATTAGATGCATGGAGTTGAACTGCAATACCGTCACAACTGAGGTCTCAGCTGCTTCTTTTAGGAGTTCTGGAGCTAGGGTGGCCCTGCAGAGTTGTCCCTCATTGAGACAATTTGCTGCTTTTTTGTGGACTGACATGGAGGATTCACTGGCTCTGGAATGCCCCTAGGAAGGGTGCATGACCTTTGGCTAGGCAGTTTTCTTCAATCCACAGCAATTTTTGGGAAAGCCTTACATTAGAGCTGCCATATACTAATACACCTAACAGCTGGGGTAATAGGTTCTTCAGTTCTGAAGGAGTAAGAGAAATCTGCAAAGCCCAGAATAAAATGTAGTACACTTTATGAGCCATAATCAATCAGAAGGCAGAAGCAATTCTAACACAGGTTGGCCTCCTGTAATTACAAACAGGTGGCTCATATGTTGGGGGCACACAGAATAGCTGTAGCAACAAGGACCAATTCATTATAAAAATGCTTTTTGCTTTTTAGAAATTATATTTCAAGCAGAAAATTGCAAGGCTTTTCAGAAGTTGTACACAAAGATAAGGTTGGCATGAGGAGCTCAACATGGCTGGTAGCAGCCCTAGCTTTTGCTTTAAAGGAACACATACTGTGTTCCCATAAAGCCATTTATCCTAAATTGAAAACCTGGAACTCAATCAAAAGAGATTTAAGTTGTGATTGAATGCACAAATTCCCCATATAGGACATTGGATTGGTGATGAAAGGGGCATCCCATTATAACACAGTATCCTCTACGGTCAGCTAAGTCTTTATAAATAGCTACTCTTGAAAAACCTCAATATTTTCCTTTCCCAAGTGTGCCATTGCTCTGGCAAAGCCATTTGGCCCTTTGGAAAGGAACTTGTATTTAGCAACCATATTTATTTATTTGTGTCTTGCATGGTCCATCCTGCAGGGTACCTGTAGTCCCTTTCATTTCTTCTAGTCATAGCCTGATTGATTCAAAAAAGGAAACCAGGTGATAGAAAAGGATTATTCTCCACAATGATGTCGGGCACCATTTTTCTGCTCCCCTGATCTTTATATTTTCTTTATATGTTCTGGTTCTATAATCAAACAACATCTCCATGTCTGCCTATATATAGAAGTATATGTATCTCATCCTAGGAGTTTCAGTATCCATTAGCTCTAGTTCTATTGGTTAAAACCCCACTTATCATTTAAAAAATATGTTCACCTTGCCTCTGAAGTGCATGTGACCCTACATGGTCCCTGTTATTCCAGAATACTTTCACCTGAACTTATATATGGAGCTCTGGTTGCAGAGCAGCACTTTTTCTATCATCAATTTGGGCCAAAATGTGCAACCACCTATGAGCTTCTCAATTATGTGAGAACTTTCTTTGATGGTGTATTCCATTACACTCTTGTTCTCCTTGGAATTGTGGTTAGCTCACTTTGCATAATAAATCAGCTCCAACTCTCCCTCCACTCTTAACTTTCTAACCTTTATGCAACAGTGCTCCATGACTAATCAGGTATTGCTATCTTTTATATTGAAGGTTGTCATTTTCTGAAGACTTCAAAGGGCCATCCCAGCATCATAATAGGACCATCTCCAGAATTCCTTGCCTGGAAGCTAAGTCAAGATTTATGAAAAAATCCTTCTGTGAGGGAATTGGGGCCTTCTGCTTGCCAAGAGGTTGCAATCAGGGTTGCATTCTATCATGGCCCTAAGATAAGTATAGTATACTTGCTGATGCTGTGAATCCAGACTCATTTGCAATTACAATACTCTTACAGTCAATATTTGGGCCTGAATTTATCATCAGACTGTCCTTTAGCTACAGGAGTCAAAGGCCTCTTCAGTAAAGGTATCAAGTTGATGGCTGTGTCTGATCTCGATTCCTTTAAATTTACTACTTGAAATTAAGGCCAAAATATTATACAATTCATATAATTGCTGTTGTTCTGGATCAGTTCATCTGTTCACACTACATGAGAGTCTCAGTAAATGTAATGTTACAGCACAACCAGAGTTCTCACACTCCTCATTTTTGCTGGCCAGCAAAAGATACAATTACAGATTCTTATCTGGAGGGTCAGCTTCCTAGGACCACTTGTGTACACATTATCTTAGGTTGACTTTCTTCACAAGCAGACCCTAAGTACAAGCAGTTTGTTTAGGTGATTGACTCAGGACATGTCAGAAAGGAGTGAATTAGACACAGGGAAATTAAGGATGCCAGGAAAAGCACAATGTGGCACATGTAACTACCATTATAATCTCAAAATCACTGTGGGATTGTGGGAAACAAAACAAATGCCTCAAAAGTTCTTTGCAATGAAACTATTAAAAATTAGTGAGGTGTTGATGATGGGGTGACGCATGGGAGGGGGTTCATCTTGGGCATGCCTCTAAGGCATATGTATTTTCAAGTGTTCATGGGACATTGTTAAAGTGGGTGGAGATACACACAATAACCAAAAGAACATTGAATTCTTACCTTGGGGAGTTCTGCTACATTTTCAAATGGGACAGCAAGAATCCCCTGAGAACAGGGTCAGTGCCTAGTGAAGGAGGATGGACCATTGCTCTGGGCCCTTGATATTGATGATTATACTGATGAAACTTTTCTTTGAAGTTGAAACTTAGCCTACTATTATATGTTACCTAATAGTTACCTCCTGGGGGCCCCCTTATTGCTCAAATGTGGCCTTTCTCTAAACTAAACTCAGCATATAAATTCACTACCTTTCCCCAGCATGGGACATGACTCCTAGGATAAGCCTCCTGGGCAACAAGGGATTACTAAAAAGCATCAGCTAACAATGAGCCTGGAAAATGACCCTGACAATAAGGTGGAAATGGTAAATACAAGTGAGTTCTTATGGCTAAGAGATTTCAAAGCAAATTGGGAGGTCATTCTAGAGGTTATACTTATGCACATCTCAGCAGGATCTCATTGACAGTAAATATTATCTCACATAGCAGGTCTCCTGAGGGCTCTAGGAATATCTAGACACTATAGGCAGGGCAAAAAACTCAGAAGTTTGGTGCCCTGCCAGTGGTCTTTACCTTGGAATTTATACTCCCCAGTGTGATGGAGTTGGAAATATTTGTGGTTTCCCTACACATAGCTCTTGTGCCCCTTCTATTTGAACCTATAATTAGCACTCTACTTGATAGGTGTATGTCCAAGAGACTTAAATCTTTGGTCCATCCATGTTCCAGTTGGACCCTGAATTTCAGCATACTTGCAAGACCTTCTCTCCAGTTCATTGGACTCACCCAGGACAAGTAACAAGGTGTTGATGATGGACAACAGCCATACCAAGTAACAGAGGGAGTCTGCAACTGCAAGCAAGATAGTTCCATCCACCTGACCCATGAGATCTAAGTCCCATCTCAATTAGAGCAGAGTGGGCATCACTCTCCCCAAATCCTCAAGACTGTGGAATTAACAATGGACTAATGTAGACTTACTGTTATTCTACCAATGGAAGAACTTTTATCACTGATGTGGAGGCAGTGGCCACCAGAGGTTCTGTGGAGGGGGAGAGGGAAAATAGGTGTAATATGGGGGCATTTTCAGAACATTAGAATTGTCCTGTATGTTGTTGCAGTGATGGATAGAGGTCATTATATATTTTGTCATAACTTACAAAATTGTGTGGGAAAAAGTGTAAACTACAATGCGAATTATAATCCATGGTTAGTGACAATGCTTCAATATGTGTTTATCAATAGTAACAAATGCAACATGCTAATGAAGGATGTTGTTAATGTGGGAAAGTGTTGGAAGAATAAGGTGTGGGACATATGGGAATCCCTATATTTTTATGCAACATTTATGTAATCAAAAGTTTCTTTAAAATTAATTAATTAATTAAAAAATAAAAATAAAATCACTTCCAGCCAGCAATAAATAAGTAAAATTATTGGGGCTATTTTGCTTTGGAATGATATTTCAATCTATATGCACTATTCCTCTCACTCCTAATTTTGTTTATGTGTATGTAAAAATACATTATTGTATGCATTCTATCAAATTTCACTTTTTATATTACATATAGGAAACTGATTCATGTATTTCACCTATGACATTGTCCATATTTTAAGCTCATAATATAAAGGATGTTCAGAGTGCAATTGTTATACATTTTGAGATTATGAAAATTAAATTGACCAGAGAAGAATATATGATTAGAACAACTATTTGAAAGTTATGATGAAATGATTTTCCTCTATTTCTTGTTCTTCCTTTTCTTTCACCCTCAAACCATACAATGGAAACAGCAACAAAATCTGCAGCTGAATTTGGCTTTCACTCTCAAAATGCTTATAGTAAAGTAAAAATAAATAACAAAATATCCCAAACACTGACCGTAGGGCCAATAAGTAATTTTAGGGCAAAAGAATCAATGCACGTTTGTGAAATCAACAATGTGACATCATTAGACATCTCCTGAAACAATCTCCCCAGAGATTCAGAGTATATAAGGATGAATTCCACTTGATTAGAACTCTGGAGAGCAGTAGATACAGGAGGACTGCACAATTGCTGAATTACAGAAAGAGGAAACTTGTTAGTAGGAATCTTCCATTCCATACTGACTGGAAATCTTTCCATTTCCCTCATTCATTCCCATGCAAAGCTTGGGAGTTACTTATAGTCAGAAGCCTAGCTCTCTCTTACCCAGAACACAGACTTTATGGGGACTCACAAGAGTGAGTTAGAACCCCACAAATGTACAGGCAAAGAGATGCAAGAGTGCAGAAACCCATGGCAAAACCAAAGCTCTTGAGTAGTACTGCATACAAATGAGACACCAGAAGCAAAAATAGAGAAAAAATTGTGGCAGAATAGTGGTGGCCACGTGCTGCACCCACTCAATTCAGTTACTGTCAGTGGGATGCCATAAATGCCAAACAGACATTTCACGAATGACATAATTATCTGAGTAAACCATTTGGCTCCTCATCTCCCTATGTTGGGATAATCTAATGGGGAGTAAAATACAGACAGAAAGGTCTCAGAGAAAGAGAGAGAGAGAGAGAGAGAGAGAGAGAGAGAGAGAGAGAGAGAGAGAGAGAGAGTCAAACTGAACTGCTGTAAGACTGTAGGGTCCCAGAAGTGAAAAGTGTAAAGAAAACATAGCAATGAGTGAGGTAGATAATTTAAACAAATCACAGGTGCTGAGGAGCAAATTACATACAAAAACAAACAGAACAGAACAAATTTCCAGGAGAAGGATTAGAGAAAAGGAAGATTTCTCCAGGAGGTGATACAATTACACAAAAAGTGAAATCTTAGAAATTTTACACATATTGAGGGCAAGAATTAGATGTAAAAAAAAGCTAAACAAATTTAATCCATTAACCTCAAGCTTTTGTAAATGTACAAGATAAGTTAGACTGTCAAAGAAAGGTCTTAACACAAAGCGAATAAAAAATAAATCCCTAGACAAGAGAGAGAAACAGACCTTCAGAGTTAACTCATCAAGATAATCAGATACCTAGATATCAGCCAAAAATTACAAGCCATATTAAGAAATAGGAAGACATGGCTCAGTGAAAGGAAGAAATTAAAACTTCAGAGGAGATGCAGAATTTTAAACAACTAATTAAGGAAATTAAAACAAATATCATAAATCAATTCTAGGAAATGTCTGAAAATTTTCATGTGGCAATTTGAGATTATTTATGAATTCCAAAAAGAAACAACTGGTTTGTAAACTAAGCTTTCCTCAGGGTGCTATACCCTTTGGTTATATTAAATTCAGTTTAGGGGCCTTTAAGTGGAGGCTGAATAACTCACTGCTAAATAATTAGTGGGTCAAAAAAGAAATTTTAAATGAAATTAATAAATAGATTGAGATGAATGAAAATGAGAACACAGCTTACCAAAATTTATGGAACATTGCAAAGGCAGTCCTGAGAGGGAAATTTATAGACCTAATTGCTTATATTTTTTAAAAAGAAAAGGAGAGCTGAAATTAAAGATCTAAATGAACATCTAGAGAAACTAGAAAAAGTACAGCAACAACTCTGAAAGCAAACAGAAAGAAAGAAATAAGGTTTAAAGCAAAAATAAATGAAAATGAAATGAAAAAAAAAAAAAAAAAAAAAAAAAAAGACAAAATCAACCTTGAGTTGGATTCTTAAAGGCCTTGGTACTATACACTTCTACCCAAATAAATAGCTTTTATGAAAACTGACAGATTTCTGGTACTTTGCATCAGCAATGCTTTTGGCTGACTAATACAGAATTTGGTAAAGAGAGTGGCGTAGTGCTTTTGCAATTACCAAAATGTTGGAACAGTTTTATAAATGGGTAAGGGGTATTTTTTGGAGGAATTGTGTAGTGCTTGATAGACGGTTCTGAAGAAACTATTGGTAGAAATATGGAGTCTAAAGTTATTTCTGATAAGGCCTAGGAAGGAAATGAGGAAACTATTATTGAAAACTGGGTGAATCATGATCCATGTTTTGAAGTTGCAGAGAACTTATCAAGATTGACTTCTGATGTTTCATGGAAGGTAGAATTTGAAAATGACATACCTGGACATTTATCTGGAGAGCTTTCCAAATAAACTTGGAGAATCCAGATTGACTTCTCCTTGAAGCTTATAGAAAAATGATAGATGAAAGAGATAAGCCAAGACCTGAATTGTTGGGCACAATGAAAACAGAAACTGATTCTGGAAATTCTAAGCCTATGGAAATCAAGCCCCCAGACAACAGTGCCCCACTGAGGACTTAACTAAACTTGGAACTTGTAAATCAGGATTGAAAATACAGTTATCTATGAAAGACTTTGTGGAAACTGTTAGTGTCTGATGGTATGGACCCCTGCTTCCTGCATACTAAACCAACAAGCTTTTTGCAAGAGCTGTATGAACAAAGCTACTGTCAGTCTGTACTAAAAGGGATGTAGAAGGGAGATATGGAAGGGAAAACAGCTTTAAGAAGAAAACCAACTTCCATGAAGATGACAGACTAGTAAGAAAAATAGCTAGAGAACGGGCTGTAACAGCCCCGAAAAAGCTTTAGGGTTTAGGACAGCAGGTGAAGGCTGTGCATCACCCAGAGGAGAGTGGGGCAAAAGAGGGCAAATAAACAGGACGACAGAACTGTGAGTTGGAACCAGCAGCGGCTGCTGCTGCTGGCACCCTCCCCCACACTAAAGACTCGTTAGAATTCTTGGACATCTGGGCATGTGACTACAGACAAAGAGGGCTCCAGGCATCTAGCACACCAGGAAACAGGAGAGAGAGGGACACAGCTTAATGCTGACTCAGGTTCTGACCCACAAAATTGGGCTGCAGTGCCCCACAGGCCCTTCCAGGCCAGGTGGGACCACACAGTGGTTCGCCCTGGGAGTTGTCGAAGGATTGGAGAAATCCGACCATCCCAATCTCCCTCTTCTCTAGTCTGGAATAATTGTTGAGGACTCCACAGGAGAGGAGAGAGAGAGGCTGGGGTTGACTTAGCTTTTGACTCTCAGGTGTGGTCTGCCCTGTCCTGAGAGCCCTTCCACACCAGTTGGGGCTTTGCCAATGTTTGCCTTGGAGCCTACAAGGGACTGAATGTATACAAACCTCCTAATCTCCTCCTCTACTAACATGGACAGATTGTTGAGGACACAGAGAAGAGTGGAAATATTTCCTACCTGGGAAAAGGGAGGGGGATGCCAGAGAAGACTTGAGAACTGTCTCAGAAAGTTTGAATTACAAGGCTCTTATCCTCCAGACAGGAAGCTCTATCACATTGATCTGGTCTGTGTCACAACAAATTCAGTCTGACAAGGCATTGAATTGAGAGCTGCCAAAGAGCACCATCTCCTTGCAGACCAAGGAAGTGCACATAAGAATATTAAAAATAAGTAGAAGAGGCTTTTCCTGGCCTCTATAGTCTCCCTGCCCAAGGTCCTAGGAAGTGACTTTACAACCAATTACTGGGTCCAGTGCCCAGTTTTGAGCAACCAGCAGGACAATCCTAACAATACAGGTTGAGCCAAAAATCAAAGAGCTGTGGTAACTCACAGGCTCCTGCCACTAAATCCCTATAAAAGAGAAAGAGATTGAGCATCTGAGTAAACTACATCCTAACCAGATGCCTAAACACCAGCAAGGAATTACAAGCCCTATTAAGAAAATAGAATGCATGGCCCCAAAAAAGGAATACCTCAAAGTCCCAGAAGAGATGCAGAATTTGAGAGAACTACTGCAAGATGAGCACAAATTTCCAAAATGAAATTAATGAGTTGAAAGACAATATTGTTAAAGAGATAAATGGCATCAAGAAGACATTGGGCAACTGCAATGAAGAATTTGAAATCCTGAAAAAAAATAATGGAGTTCATGGGAATGAACGACACAATAGATGAGGTCAAAAACACATTTGAGGCATACAACAGGAGACTCGAAATGATAGAAGAAAGAATGAGTGATATCAAAGACAGAGCAGCTAAAATTGAGAAGAGGAAAGAACAGGGAGAGAAAAGAATGGAAAAAATTGAGCAGGTGCTCAGGGAATTGAATGACAACACAAAATGCAACAATATACATGCCATGGGAGTTCCAGAAGGGGAAGAGAAGGGAAAAGGGGCAAAAAAGGCATTTGAAGAAATAATAAGTGAAAATTTCCCAACTCTCACGAAAGAAATGAAATTACATGTCCAAGAAGCACATCGTACCCCAATCAGAATAAATCCAAATAGACCTACGCCAAGACACATACTACTCAGAATGTTAAATTTCAAAGATAAAGAGAGAATTCCAGAACAGCAAGAGAGAAGCAAACGGTTACATACAAGGGACCTCCAGTAAGACTTAGTGCAGATTTCTCTTCAGAAACCATGGTGGTGAGAAGACAGTGGTATGATACAATTAGGAAAGTGAAAGAGAAAGACTGCCAGCTGAGAATTCTTTATAGAGCAAAACTGTCCTTCAAATATGAAGGTGAGTATAAAATATTCACCAGCAAACAGAAACTAAGAGAGATTGCAAAAAGAGAATCCACCTTTGCAGGAAATATTAAAGGAAGCCTTAGAACCTGAAAGAAAAAGACAGGACAGAGAGGCTTGGAAGAGAATATAGAAGAAAGAATAGCAGAAAGGATAACCAAAAGAGTAAAAAGAGAGACAAAAACAAGATGACATAGGAAAACCAAAGAATAAAATGGAGGAAGAAAATAGTGCATTTACAGTAATATCATTGAATATGAATGGATTAAACTCCCCAGTCAAAAGATACAGGCTGATAGAATGGATTAAAAAAACATGAGCCATCCATATGCTGCTTACAAGAAATTCACCTTAGACCTAGGGATACAAACCGGCTGAAAGTGAAAGGTTGCAAAAAGATATTCCATGTGAATGGTAACCAGAAAAGAACAGGGGTAGCCATAATAATATCAGACAAAACAGACTTTAAAAGCAAAAAAAGTTATAAGAGATACAGAAGGCCATTATATATTAATAAAGGGGACAATCCACCAGGAAGATATAACAGTCATAAATATCTATGCAGCTAACCAGGGTGCCCCAAAATATATGAGAGAAATTCTGGCAAAACTGAAGGGAGAAATAGACATTTCTACAACAATCATTGGAGACTTCAACATCCCACTCACATCATCGATAGAACAACTAGACAGAAGATCAACACGGAAACAGAGAACTTGAACAATATGATAAAGAAATTAGACCTAATAGACATATAAAGAACACTACATCCAAACTCAGTGGGTTATACATTCTTCTCAAGTGTCCATGGATCTTTCTGCAGAATAGACCACATGTTAGGTCACAATTCAGCTCTCAATAAATATAAAAAGATTGAAATTATACAAAGCATCTTCTCAAATCATAATGGAATGAAACTAGAAATCAATAATACACAGGAAAAAAGTAAATTTGCAAATGTGTGGAGACTGAACAACACATTCCTAAATAATTGGTGGGTCAAAGAAGAAATTGCAAGTGAAATCAGTAAATATATTTAAACAAATGAAAATGAGAACACAACATATCAAAACTCATGGGATACAGCGAAGGCAGTCTTGAGAGGGAAATTTATAGCCTTAAATGCTTATATTAAAATACAAGAAAGAGCTAAACTCAAAGATTTAACCAGCAAACCAAACCCAAAGCAACCAGAAGGAAAGGAAAATAAAGATTAGAGGATAAATAAATGAAAATAAGAACAGAAAAACAATAGAGAAAATCAACAAAACCAAAAGCTGGTTCTTTGAGAAGATCAATAAAATTGACGAAGCCCTTGTTAGACTAACAAAGAAAAAAAGAGAGAAGATGCAAATAAATACAGTCAGTAATGAAAGGGGGATGTTACAAATGACCTCACAGAAATAAAAAGAAACATAAGAGGATATTATGAGAAACTATATGCCAACAAACTAGGCAATCTAGATGAAATGGACTAATTTCTAGAAATGCACAACCAACCTACACTGATGCTACAAGAAATACAAGAACTTAACAAACCAATCACATTTAAGTAGATTGAATTCATCACCAAAAATCTCCCAGCAAAGAAAAGTCCAGGAACAGGTGGCTTCACAGCTGAATTCTACCAAGCATTTTAATAAGAATTAACACCAATCCTGTTTAAACTCTTCCAAAAAATTGAAGAGGAGGGAAAATTACCCAACACATTTTATGAAGCCAACATCACCCTAATACCAAAGCCAGATAAAGATTCTACAAGAAAAGAAAATTACAGACCAATCTCTCTAATGAACATAGATACAAAAGTTCTATACAAAATACTTGCAAATCGAATCCAACAGCATATCAAAAGACTTATACATTGGGCCAAGTGGGATTTATTCCTGATATGCAAGGCTGGTTCAACGTAAGAAAATCAATCAATGTAAAACATCACATTAACAAATTGAATGAAAAAAAAGCAAATGCTCTCTCAATAGATGCAAAAAAGACATTTGACAAAATCCAGCATCCTTTTTTGATAAAAAAAAAACTTCAAAAGATAGGAATAAAAGGAAAATTCCTCAATATGATAAAAGGTATATATGAAAACCCCACAGCCAACATCATACTCAATGGGGAAAGGTTGAAATCTTTCCCTCTAAGATCAGGAACAAGACAGGATGCCCACTGTCACCATTGTTATTCAACATTGTACTAGAAGTTCTAGCTAGAACAATTAGACAAGAAAAAAAAAAATTAAAGGCATCCAAATAGGGAAAGAGGAAGTAAAACTCTCACTGATTGCAGATGACATAATCCTGTACTTATAAATCCTGAAGTATCCATGACACAGCTACTTGAACTAATAAATGAGTGGCAGGATACAAGATCACCACAGAAAAATCAGTAATGTTTTTGTGAACTAGTACTGAACAACCTGAGGAAGAAATTAGGGGGAAAGTTCCATTTTCAAAAGCAACAAAAAGACTCAAATACCTGGGAGTTAATTTAACCAAAGAATAATGGGACTTATATGAAGAAAACTACAAAACTATGGTAAAATAAATTAAAAAAAACATAAACAATTGGAAAGATATTCCATGTTAATGGATTGGAAGAATAAATATTGTGAAGATGTCAATCTCACCCAAACTGATTTATAGATTCAATGCAATAAAAATCAAAATCCCAACAGCTTACTTAACAGAATTTGAGAAGGCAATTATGAAATTCATCTGAAAGGTTAAGGGCACCAGAAAGCCAAAAGCATTTAAAAAAAGAAGAGTGTGGGAGGAATTTCACTGCCTGACCTTGAGACATATTACAAAGCTACAGTGGTCAAAACAGCATGGTTCTGGCATAAAGATAGACACATCAATCTGTGGAATAGTATTGAGAATCCAGAAATAAAACTTGACTTATACAGTCAACTGGTTTTTTACAAACCTACCAACCCCACACTAAAGGGGAAAAAACTTATGCTTTATGGCCTGGTAACTATAAGCTTCTACCCCAAATAAATACCCTGATTTCTGGTATTTTGCATCAACACCCCTTTGGATGACTAATACAGATACTAAAGGGAGTGCTGCATACTGAAAGGAAATATCAAGGACAAGAGATTTGGAGAAGAGTGTAGAAATGAAGATTATTAGGGAGTTAAACTAAGGGGTAAGAAGACAGACAATAGAACAATATGACAGGAGAGAGCCAAAGGACAAAATAGATGAAGTAAGTAATGCCATTACATTAACAACATTGAATTTTAATGGATTCAATTCCCCAATCAAAAGACATAGGCTATTAGAATGGATTAAAAAAATATGAGCCTTCTATATGTTGTCTACAAAAGACCCACCTCAGATGTAAGGACACACAACCAGGTTAAATGTGAAAGGTTGGAAAAAGGTATTCCCTGCAAAGTACAAACAAAAAAGAGCCAGAATAGTGATAATAATATTGGATACAATAGATTTCAAATGAAAAACATAAGAGATGAAGAAGGTAATTACATATTAATAAAAGGGGTAATTCACCAAGAAGAAATAAATGTACTAAATATTTATGTACTTAAACTAAGTGCCCCAAGATACCAGAGGCACACACTGGTAAAACTGAAGGGAGAAGTAGATGTCTCCTCAATATTTCTAGACATCAATACACAAATCTCAGTATTAGATAGAACATCTGGACAGAAGATAAATAAAAATCAGAGAACTTGAATCATATGATAAATGAACTAAACCCACCAGCTCTAGAGCATTACACCACAAAGTAGCAGGATACACTTTCTTTTCATGTGCTTATGGATCCTTCTACAAGATAAACCATATGTTGCATCATAAAACAAGTCTCAATAAATTTAAAGAGATTGAAATGATGCAAAACACTTTCTCTGATCACAACAGAATGAAGCTGGGCATCAATAATGGATGCAAAAAAGGAAAATTCACAAATATATGGGGATTAAACAACACATTCTTAAAAATCAGTGGGCCAAAGAAAATATTGCAAGAGAATACACCAAATATTTTTAGATGAATGAAAATGCATTCAAAACATATCAAAACCTATGGGAAACTATGTTGTATGAAAGGAGAGAAGGTTAGTATTCCCCTTGACAGGGATGGAAGAGGCCTTCATGCCTGTACAACATAGATATGGTTAAGTTATTGTCACTTACTTCGTGGCATCTAGCCACTTTAAAAAGTATGCCTAAGGGACACTGCAAAGGCAGGGCTGAGAGGGTAATTTATAGTCACCAATGCTTAATTGAAAAAAAAGGAGAAGATAAAATTGCTAACTGCACACCTGGGGGAAAAAGGAAAAGAACAGAATTCTAATATCAAGCCATGCCAAAGGAAAGAAATAGTAAAAATCAGAGCAGAAATAAATGTAATTTAGAATAAAGAACAATAGAGAGAATTAACAAAACCAAAGGCTGGTTCTTTCAGAAGATCAACAAAATTGATAAACCCTTAGCTGGAGTGACAAAGAAAAAAAAAGAAAACACAAATAGTTAAAATTAGTAATGATCCCACAGACATAAGACAGACCATAAGAGGAAATTATGAACAACTGTATGTCAAATAACTTGACAATATAGAGGAGACGGACAGATTTCTAGAAACACACAAACCATCTCACTGACCCTAGAAGAAATAGAAGGTTTTGACAAACCAATCTCAAGTGAAGACAGTGAAACAGTCATAAAAAACCTCCAAAATTTGAAAAGCCCATGACCTGATGGCTGTACAAATGAATTTTGTCAATCATTCAAAAACAATCTCATACCAATCTTGCTCAAGGTCTTCCAAAAAACTGAGCAGGAAAGAAGGTTACCAAACACATTCTTTGAAGCAAACATCACCCTAATACCAAAACCAGATAAAGTTATTACAAAAAAAAAAAATTACACACCAATATTTCTAATGACTATAGATGCAAAAATTCTCAACAAAGTACTTGCAAAAAGATCTGAACACACATTAAAAGAAGTATTCACCATGATCAAGGGCATGTAAATATAGACCATCACATCTACAGTCAAGTGATTTTTGACAAAGTTAGGGTGGTTCAACATAAGAAAATCAATTGTTAATAAACTATATTGATAAATTGAAGAAGAAAATCCACATGATTCTCTCAATTGATGCAGAAAAGGTATTTGACAAAATGCAGCACCTTTTCTTGATCAAAACACCCAAAAGATAGGAATAGAAGGAAACTTTCTCAATATTGTGAAGTGCTCATATGAAAAACCTACAGCTAGCATTGTACTCAATGGTAAGAGATGGAAAGATTTCTCACTGAGTTCAAGAACAAGACAAGGATGTCCACTGTCACTATTGTTTTCAATATTATGCTAGAGGTTCTAGCTAGAGCAATAAGGCTAGAAAAAGAAATAAAGGTCACCCACATAAGAAAGGAAGAAGTAAAATTTTCACTATTTGCTGATGGTATGATCCCATACCTACAGTTTCCTGAAAGAAAAAAAAAAACACTAATAGATGAGTTCAACGAAGTGGCAGTCACAGGATTAATATGCAAAAATCAAGAGTGCTTCTATACACTATGGATGTGGAATCCGAATCTGAGGAGAAAATCAGAAAAAAAAATCATTTGTAATAGCAACTAAAACATTCAAATATTTAATGTAAACTTAACCAAGGACATAAAGGAACTGTATTCAGAAAATGGCAAAACATTGCTAAAAGTATGGGAAAAAAGACTTAAATAAATGGAAGGACATTCCGTGTTCATGGATTAGAAGAATAAATATCATTAAGATGTCAATTCTACCCAAATTGATTTACTGATTCAATGCAATCCCAATAAAAATTCCAACAGCCTTTTTTTGTTGAAGTGGAAAAATCAATTAAATTTATTTGGAAGAGGGGCAAGATGGCATCAATTTAGGAGGGCATTTGCTGTCTTGCTCTCTGAGGATGGTTGACTGGGAACAGGGTCCTGCCTGGGGGGCCTGTGCTTGGAGCACATGGAATGAGAACCTTGGGGACATCAATCTGGAGGGAGCTGAATGGTGAGGTGGATTGCTCAGGAAAGATTCATGAGGTTTTCCCCTGCCTATGGTGGTTAACACAGATGGCTGAGCCTCACCCTCAGGGAAAAAGGCTGATTTGAGCCATGACTTGCACCGGCAACCCAGTGAGAGGGAGCATATTCCGAGTGTGGGAAGGATCTGGCTGAGGGTCGAGAGGGTTTTCCTTTCTGTGGATCTGGCTGCCTGGAACCCCTTGCAGCTTTGGGGAACAAATAGCTGGCTTGAAGCAGCACCAGGCTGAGGGGAGTGGTGAATCTGCTGAGGAAGGTTGATTTACCTAGCTAGCTGCCCAGGGATATGCCCCAACTCCCGCTGGCAACCTGGTGAGAGGGAGCATTCTCTGAGAGTGGAAGGGTTCTGACAGAAGGTGGAGAGGGGTTTCCTTCCTTTGGAATTGGCTGCCTGGGCCCCCTCATAGCTTTGGGGACCAGAGAAGACAGATTGAAACAGTGCCAGGCTGAGGGAAGAGGGGAATCTGCTGAAGAAGCCTGATTTACCCAACAGCTTGGTGATACTGAGGCTTGGCTCCAAAGGGGGCCGAGTCAGCTAATTTTATTGTTCTGTACTGACAAGCATCAGAGCTTCAGCTCCTCTGGGGAGGCCAGGAAGTGGGAAGTGATTGATTAGTTTCCATGAGTCTATTTAGGGTCCCCTCGGTGAAGGGAGATATCTAGAAGAGGACTTCTTTTAGGTCCCTTATTTCACCAAAAAAAAAGAAAAAAAAGACAGTCACTTTAAAAAAGAAAAAAATTTTAACTTAGTTGAATCACTAAAATCTGCCTCAAAACCTACAGATAGAACCTTGCAGGGCAATTGATTGATGAACACAAGCAGGCTGAGAGGTTCCACAATGGCCCAAGAAGGAACACTTTTCTTCCTTAGCTTTGTTTGACTGCTTGCTTGTGTGGTTGTTTGTTTTTTGTTGTTGTTGTTTATTTGTTGTCTCTTGCTTTTCTTTCCTCTTTCCTCTCCCCCTTCTTTTTTTTTCTACTTTTACTTTTTTAAATTAGGTAATGCTAGCTTGTCTCTTTTTTGCTGTGCTTCTTCTTCAGTGATTTCCCATTCACTGTCTATAATGATTTTCTTTCCCAATGCTATCTCTTTTCCTTCCATCAACTTTCAGCCTTCTGCTTTCTGTTGTGGTTCTTACATACCACCTTTTTTCATTAGCCCACAACTTAAGGGCATCAATTTCTATTCTACCTATTCTGTTTTCTTTTTTAATTATCATTATTAACTTTTTCCTTTCACCCCTTTCTTTACTCTTTCTCTCTCTCCTCATCATTCTAGCCTTCTAAATCATTATATATAATTTCCTCTATTTGGTTTCCCAATCCATTGTAGGTACTCCACTTTTTTTCCTATTATTCTACACAGCCTACATGAGTTAAATATTCATTTTACCAAATCTTATATGGCCCCTCTTCTAACTTTTATCAATATTACTATTATCCTTCTTTTTTCACATCCTTTGATTCCTCTGGCCCTAATTTTTGCCTTCAAGGGAACATAGAAAGAAGCAAGGAAATAAAATGAGAAGAACAATATCTCAAAGAGAAAACTAAAACCAAACACAGAACCACCAGCTAAATAAACTCTAGAGCAAAGAGAGAAGCTAATCAACTGAATGAACCCATCAAGATAAAACGATGGCTAGAGAGCAACAAAAAATTAAAAACCACGCTGAGAAACAGGAAGACATGGACCAGTCCAATGAACAAACTAATAACAGGAAGAGATGCAGAACATTGAACAACTAATCAAAGCTTTCCAAACAAATATCATGGATCAACTTAATGAAGTGAAGGAAAAGATTAAGGATATTAAGAAGACAATGGGAGAACATACTGAAGAAATTGTAAACATACATAAAAAGATTACGGATGTGATGGTGACCAATGGCATAAACCAAGAAATCAAAAAAATGCTGGATTCACATAACAGCAAATTTTTACAGGCAGAAGAAAGAATTAGTGAAATCAAACAGATTATAGAACAGATAGTTTAAAAAGATAGAAAAAAATCCACCAAGGACTCAGGGAATTAAATGACAATGCAAAATGCACAAAAATACACATTATGGGTATCCCAGAAGGAGAAGAGAAGGGAAAGGGAACAGAAGGAGTGTTGAAGGAAATAATGGCTTAAAACTTCCCAACCGTATTGAGAGAGATGGATGTACAAGTCCAGGTAGCACAGTGCAACCCAAATGTATAAATTGCAACAAGCCAATTACAAGACATATTCTTGTCAAAATGTCCAATGCTCAAGACAAAGAGAAAATACTCAAGGCATCAAGACAAAAGCGAACCATCACATACAAGGGAAGAACAATAAGATTAAGTGATGATTTCTCATCTGAAAACATGGAGGCAGGAAGACAGTGCTATGAAACAGTTAAAGTACTAAAAGAAAACAAATTCCAGCCATGAATTCTCTATCCAGCAAAACTGGCATTCAAAAATGATGGCGAGTTCAAAATATTCACAGATAAACAGAAATTAAGAGAGTATGTCAATAATAAACCTGCCCTTCAAGAACTACTATAGGAAGTTGAAAAGAAAAAACAGGGGAGAGAGAATTGGAGGAGAGTGTAAAAACAACTAAAAAGACAAAAAGAGAAATAAAAACAACATATGACATATATTAACCCAAAGAAAATATGGCTGATGTAAGAAATTTGTTGCAAGAAATAACAATTAACGTTAATGGATTAAATTCACCACTCAAGAGACACAGATTGGCAGAATGGATAAGGAAATATGATCCATCTAAATGCTGTCTACAAGAAACCCACCTTCGACCCAGGGAATCAAGGAGGCTGAATAGTTGGAAAAGAATATTACAAGCAAACAATGGCAAAAAAGGGGAGGAGTAGCTATCCTATTATCAAACAAAATAGACTTTAAATGCAAAACTATTGTAACAGACAAAGATGGACACTAGATATTAGTAAAAGGGGTAATCTCTCAAGAAGAAAGAATAATCATAAACATTAATGCACCTTATCTGGGTGCCTCAAAATACATGAGACAAACTCTGGAAAAACTACGTGGAGAAATAAATGCCTCCACAATTATAGTGGGCAACTTTAATACACCATTACCACCATTAGACAGAACATCTAGACAGAGAATCAATAAAGAAACAAAGACTCTGAACAATACATTAGAAGGCATGGACCTAATATGCACATGCAGAACACTACACCAAAATACAGCAGGATTTACATTCTTATCGATTGCACATGGATCATACTCCAAGATAGACCACATGCTAGGCCACAGAATAACTCTCAATGATTTCAGAAAGACTGAGATTATATAAAGTAATTTCTCTGCCCACAACTGAATGAAATTGGAAATCACTAAGAGCCAGAGAAACAGAGTAGGCAAAAAGATAAGGAAGTTAAACAACACACACTTAGATAAACAGTGGGTCAAGGAGGAAATCTCAAAAGAAATGAGTAACTATCTTGCAACTAATGAAAATGACAACACAACATATCAAAACTTATGGGATGCAGCCAAAGCTGTCCTAAGAGGGAAGTTCATACCCATAAATATATATATTAAAAAAAAGAGCTAAAATTGAAGACCTAACTGAACACTTGGAGGAAGTGGAAAAATAACAACAACCTAAACCTAAAGGAAGTAGAAAGAAGGAAATAATAAAGATTAGACTAGAACTAAATGAAATAGAGAATAAGAAAGCACTAGAAAAAATAAATAAAACCAAAGTTGGTTCTTTGAGAAGGTCAATAAAATTGACAAACCCTTAGCCAGACTAACAAAGAAAAAAGAACAGATGCAAATACTCAAAATAAGGAATGAGAAAGGGGAAATCACTACTGACCCACAGAAATAGAGTATCATAAGAGGATACTGTGAAAAAATTATATGCCAACAAGAATGATAATTTAGAAGAAATGGTCAAATTTCTAGAAACTCACAAACCACCTACATTGAAGAGAGAAGAAATTGATGAACTCAACAGTCCAATTACAAATAAAGAGATAGACCCAGTCATCAAAAACCTCCCAACTAAGAGGAGCCCAGGGCCAGATTGCTTCACAGCTGAATTCTACCAAACATTCAGGAAAGAGCTAACACCAATACTGCTTAAGATCTTCCAAAAAAAGAGAAGTAGAAGGAATATTGTCTAACTCATTCTATGATGCCAACATTACCCTAATACCAAAGCCAAACAAAGATACCACAGAAAGGAAAATTATAGACCAATTTCTCTAAAGAAACTAGATTCTGAAATCCTCAACAAAATACTTGCTAATTGCATTCAACAACATATCAAAAGAATTATACACCATGACTAAGTGGGTTTCATCCTGGGTATGCAAGGATGGTTCAATATAATAAATTCAATCAATGTAATACACCACATAAAGAGATTGAAAGAAAAATAATCATATGATCATCTCTATAGAAGCAGAAAAATCATTCGACAAAATACAGCACTCTTTCATGATAAAAACACTTTCAAAAGATAGTAATAGAAGGAAACTTTTTGAATATGAAAAAGGATACATATGAAAAACCCAATGTTAACATCATCTTCAATGGTGAAATTCTAAAAGCCTTCCCTCTGAGATCAGGAAGAAGACAAGGATTCCCATTATCACCACTCCTATTTAACATTGTCTTAGAAGTACTTGCTGAGCACTAAGGCAAGAAAAAGATATAAAAGGCATCCAAATAGGAAAAGAAGTAAAAATTTCATTATTTGCAGACAACATGATCCTATATGTAGAAAGCCCTGAGAAATCTACAACAAAGCTTCTAGAACTTATAAAGGAGTTCAGTAATGTTGTAGGCTATAAGATCAATGCTCAAAAATCAGTAGCATTTTTGTATTCCAATAATGAGCAATCTGAGGAGGAAATCAAGAAAAAATGCAATTTACAATGGTAACTAAAAGAATCAAATGCCTAGGAATAAATTTAACTTAAGATGCAAAGCACTTATATACATAAAACTACACATCACTGTCAAAGGCAATCAAAGAAGACTTACATAAATGGAAGAATATTCCCTGTTCATGGATAGGAAGACTAAACCTCATCAAGATGTCTATCCTTCCCAAACTAATCTACAGATTTAATACAATCCCAACAAAAATAAACACTGTATTTTTTAAGGAACTGGAAAAACTAATTACAAAATATATTTGGAAAGGTAAGAGGCCCTGGATCACCAAAGTCATATTGAAATAGAAAAATGAAATTGGAAGTATCATACTACCTGACTTTAAAAAACACTACAAAGCTACAGTGCTCAAAACTGCATGGTATTGGCACCAGGATAGACATACTGACCAATGGAACTGAACTGAGAGTCCTGATATAGATCCTCACATATACAGTCATCTGATATTTGACAGGGGCACCAAGCCCACTTAGTTGGGAGAGAATGGCCTCTTTAACAAATGGCCCTTGGAGAACTGGATATCCATATGCAAAAGAATGAGAGAGGAATACCAGCTTACACCTTTAACAAAAATCAACTCAAAATGGATCAAAGATCTAATTATAAGAGACAAAACCATAAAGACCTTGAAAGATGATTTAGGGAAGCATCTACAGGAGTTTGTAATAGGAAATGTTTTCATGAACTTCACACCCAAAGCATGAGAAGTAAAAGAAAAAATAGGTAAATGGGATCTCCTCAAAATTAAAACTTCTGCACCTCAAAGGGAGTTATTAAGAAAATAAAAAGGCAGCCTACCCAATGAGAGGAAATATTTCACAACCATACATCTGATAGGAGCCTAATATCCTGCATATATAAAGAAATCCTACACCTGAAAATAAAAAGAAAAATAACCCATTTAAAAAATGGGCAGTGACCTGAAAAGACACTTCTCCAAGGAAGAAATACAAATGACTAAAAAGCACATGAAAAAATGCTTGACATCACTAGCTATTAGGGAAATGCAAATCAAAACTACAATGAGATACCATCTTACACCCATCAGAATGGCAGCTATTTAAAAAAAACCAGCAGACTATAAGTGTTGGAGAGGATGTGGAGGAATAGGAACCCTCACCCACTGCTGGTGGGATTGTGGAATTGTCCAGCTATAGTGGAGGACAGTTTGGCATTCCTCAGAAAACTGAAAATAGGTCTTCCGTATCTTCCAGTGATTCCACTGCTGGGTATATACCCAGAAGAATTGAAAGCAAAGACACGAACAGATATATGCACACCACTGTTCACAGTGGCATTTTTCACTATTGCCAAAAGTTGGAATCAGCCCCGGTGCCCATCAACAGATGAATGGATAAACAAAATGTGGCACATAAATACAATGGAATATTACTCAGCTGTAAGAAGGAATAAAGTGCTAACACATGGAATAACATGGATGAATCTTACACACCTTATGTTGAGTGAAGCAAGCCAGGCATTGAAGGATGAACAGTACATGACCTCACTGCTTTGAATTGAGGAAAGTGAGCAGACACTGAGAATCATTGTCTGAAAGATAGGTTAACAAGGGAGAGAAAGAGAAGAGAAGGTTGTGAGCCATCACCCATACGGACATAATCTATGGTAAAGTGATAGAGTATAGTTGCATATTGAAGGATAGGAGAGGTGGGTAGTGATATTACTGGGTCTGGTTGTGCAGTATTGACAGGTGGTTAGATTAGAAAGGGCAAGTTAGAATACCCAGGATACTGAGTGGAGAGATGTGAGAGGGACCATGTGAACACGGGATTTGTGGGTATGAGGTTGAAAGTGGAGTAGTGGCAATGCTCTTATGGCAATATGACAAGGTAGATTCACTGGTTGAGGGTGTTGGTTGGGGGTTGTTCAGGACAGTGCACATCTGGAGTAGGCTTCTGGGGAGTGAGTGTTCATCCTGTCATAATGTGTTGTGTCGGGGAGTGGAGACCCACACGATGAGTGGAAAGGAGATGGAACCCCATATTTGGGAGGACTGATTCACCCAGAAACAGACATGTGGATGTCTCTTAGGAGCAAGGGTGGATCCTAATATGGGAGGACAATGAGCGTGTGAAGACCTCTTGTTGCATGTAACTATGAATCTTGTCATCCATTGAGTCAAGACAGGGGGATGTCATGTGCCCCAGGGTGATGGGGAGGAAGGAACAGAAAAGATCAAAAAGGAGGTATTTAGTGGTCAGGGGAAATGTTTTTCATTACCTTACAGTGATGGGCACAGGATATGGTAAATACCATCAAAAATTATTAAACTCTACCATCTAAATTGTAAACTATACTGTAAACCATTGACAATGTTTCACTATCTGTATAACATGTATAATAATGCAACCATGCAAATACAAAAAGTTTTTAATATGGGGTGCGGAAAGGAGGAGGAGTTTGGGTATATGAGGGTCTCTAGCATTCTGTGTGTGACTTTGCTGTGACCTAAAAGTTCTTTGAAATGAAAATTTGGGAGACACTGGAGAGTGAGAGGGGGAAGGTGCTATGGTACAGATGACACCCAATAATACAGAAATAAAAGGAAAATTGTTTTTTAAATTTTTTAAAAATTTCTTTGTTTTTTCCTATTTTTTTGAATATCCCAGTCCTTTAGTTTAATTTTATTTTTAGTGTTTTTTTAAGTTTCCATGTGTTTTACCTCTTACATTTAAATTTATCATTATTAATTCATTTTCCTATTAATTGTATTTGGCTTTTATATGGGCTTCATCTTCAAGGAAGGTTTAGATCACAGAAGGGTTACAAAGGGCACAGGAGAGGATCATTGGTGGGGGGTGTCTGGGATGGGGGTTTCATGGGAGGAAGTTCACCTGAATATACATGAAAGAAATATAAAATTATTCAAATGATCAAGGGGTGGGGTATGGTCACAGTGGGTGGAGAATCACTCAATAAATGAAAGAATACTGAATTCCCAGCCTGGAGAGCTCTGCCACATTCTCCAAGGGAGCAGCAACAGTCCCCTGAGTGCAGGGGCAGTGTCTGGCAAAGGAGGATGGTCCACTAATGGGTTCTTGTTATTGATGACTAGCCTTATGAG